>WIUT01000791.1:0-37470 GCA_010645135.1 Tetragonula clypearis
AGTAGAAAGTTTCCAACAAACTCTTTATTATAGACTTATAGATTATCACTTATCACTAATAATCAAATGTAACGAAGCAAGAAGCTAGAATTTTCTAGTTTTTAATATTTAGAATTGAATTTAAAAATAAAAGATAACAAATGTTATTCAACAATAAATATATAAATTAAAAAAGTTAAACTCAATTAATCTTATGGTATAAAATTTTCATTTTCTTTTCATTTTAATTGGATTTAAAAATATATTTTTGTACTTTGAGTCGCTATAAGTATTATAGTTTGGAGTCACTTATTTCTAATAATATTCACTACATGTATATAAACTAGAATTACATAAGGCTTTTATCCAAGTTTTTAAATCGTTTTTGCTTTTTTTCCATACATTTCTTACACATATTAATTGTTTCTCAATAAAGTTGATCAAGACATAATTTTTAAAATATAAAACGTAAATTTCTCTTTTTTTTTGGAGATACAAATTTTTTATGTACGAACAGACAAATTTTTTATTATGATTTATGATCATAAATTACGATTTGTAAATTATGTAATAAATTACTAATCTTCAATGATCTGAAGTTAAGTGAATCTAGTTTGAAGATTTTAATTTAATTAAAAAAAAAAGAAACTTCATTTCGATTGGGTATATTTTGCTTTTGTTTTATAATGTTCTATAGATCATTTAATAGTTTAGAGTATAGTGAATAGGCAAGTCTATAGAAAATGGAGAATTTGGTAGTTTTGACAATCGAAACAAATGTAAAAGTTGTTCCATGAGATGGTAAGTTTTTACAAAATAATGTGGGATTTATTTAATTAATTTTTCTATTATTTTAAGTATTGAAATTTCTACATAACCTAATTGAAGTAGAGTGTCAGAATGTAGTGTTTCTGCATAAGTTCCAATTCTTATTCAATTCCAGTTTTTTTTTAAATTACTTATCAACTTCATAAATTAACACTATTTTAATTGGTTAACTAACGGTACGTTCTCACATACTTAAAAAAAGCTTGCTACAACGCAAGCAATCATCGTTAGGATAAAATTTTATTCCTTTTCAATATTGTTCATGCATGAAAGCCTTAAACAACAATTCATAGCTTCAAATTCTTATAAATGAATCCTTATATTTGTATTAATATATATAAAAATTAGAAAAAAATGTATTTTCATTATATATTCTATATATGTATTGTATAATAACCATTCCATTATATATACATACATTGGTTCACGATTCTAAACTTTTTGTACAAATTTTATTATTCTTTGAATAGATTTTAACGAATAATGTACTATGGAAAAGAAAATATGTATATGGTATCGTTTAAGAAAATAAGTTTGATTTCAAAATTTCCAAACGGACGATTTGCAAAAAATAATTTACAGCCGATTTACACAAAATTCCTTTTTGCACAATATCTCTTTATTCCAAACATTATTTGTAGAAACATTTTTTTTTTTATAAGCCCAATCTTTTAAAAATCGAGTTTGGAGCAAGGGTTTCATTCATGCTATTGGATGAAAATATTAGCCAATCAGGCCTGAAAATATCAGCTCAATGCTGTCAGCAATTGAGTCAGCAATAGAGCTCCCTGGAGAAAGTATCCTATAAACAGTTATTCATGCTGGGACAAATTCCAGCAGTTGGTCGTTCTTTTTTCTCCCTCCCTTCGATTTACCATAAAAAAAATTATAAAAGGACGTGTTAAGAAGAGAAGAGCACTCTTTTTCATCAAGATGATTTTGTAATATCTTGACCTTAGTTGCAACATAGAATAAAATCCTCTTAAAAGTAGAAGTATCATTCCTTTACGCGGAATCAAACAGGGCTGTGAATTTGCACGCATATTACACAATTTGTAAATAAAAAAAGTGTCGTATCTAATTATGTTAAAAATACCACATTTCAATCAATTTTTTCTAATTTATCTTTTAAACAGATGTTAATAATTAAACATATAATAAATTTTTTATATTATTAAACATATAATAAATTCATTGCAATTTTTATTGATCACTGTTTTAAATCGTCATATTCCTTCTGTTCCCACAATTCTAGATAAACAATCAATGTTTCCATCGGGGACATTTCCCCCGAGGGATAGTACAATAAAACGCGCACGACGCTGCCCATAGGGCACATTTATACATAAATATAAAGAGGGAATTGCAGAGCTGGAAGTTTTCTCGCGCAGCTCTGCAATTTACAACACACTCACAGGTACAGAGACGCTCGAAGGCTATACAAACATTCGGCATTATGCTCACTGCTCTGTAATCCACGATGCAGACACACGCTCATACATATACGGCGAGTATACACTGAAAAAGAGATAACAGAGAAAGGCCGCCGCGAATGCGCCAGCCGTTGCAATTACACATCAAATTACACAAAAAATAAAATAAAAATAGCAAGAAAAATAAATACAAAAATAATATAACAAATGTTACAAAAATAAAATAAAATACGAAAGTAAAAAAAGAAAAGGACCTAAAATAAAATAAGATAAAATAAAAAGGAAATAGATTAAAACGCAAAATAAATTGAACCGAAAAAAAATAAAAATAAAAATAAAGGAGTGAAAGAAGAGAACATAAAAGAACATGCAATTGATAAAGGCACTGAAGAAAAAACTCCTCCGGACGGAGGGGCCCCTCGCTGCTGTCACTTCTGGCCACCTCTTCGTCGTTGCAATCCTGCCGCTGTTTTCCGCAAACCCCGGCAGCGCGGGCGATGAGACACTGCGGCATGGTGCGCTCGCTGAAGACTTCTCGTGTCCCGTTCATCGTCTGCGTTCATCGTCGTTGTTATTGTCGTTGTTGTCGTCATCTTTGTTGTGGTCGTTACCTACAAACCTCGAAAGGTCAACTGGTCGGCTTCATGGGTGGTCTCGAAGTGCCTCTTCACCGATTTGAACGGTAAATCTGCACTCCGACACACCCATCTGATGGAAGATGAGGAATGGTGATGCTTCAGATGTTTCGCCAAGCTGCCGTGCAGCTTGTACACACCACTGTCTACTTCATCGCGGCAGTCGAGTCGCCCACATAGCAATACGGGCGTGTGAAGAACTCCAGTGGAGGCTACGACAGCGACACCACGCCGCTGTCACTTCTACTACTACAACCATTGTTACGCGCCATCGCTGTTGCGCGTCGCCTGTCTAGGTGGTAGTGGTGGGGGACTGCTCGCCCACAGTCGCTGTAGAGACTCTGGTACTCGTCGGGTTTTCTCCTAGGTGAGTGGGTCCTCCTCTTTCTCTCCTCGTATTCCGTCCAACGTAGCTTACCTACATCTGCCGTTGCGTTGGCAAGGTGGGCGAGGCACAAACTCTCGCGTAGAACAAAGACGCAGCCACTTCTACCTCAACTATTCTCTTCCACCGGTAGGGGCTGCTTCTCCTATTCCCGCCGTCGACGCTCGTGAGTGGCGGCCCGTCTCCTCTTCTTGCGAGGCTCCCCTTCTACAACAGGTGACCGTCCTCCTCCGTCACTTTATTCCGCTTTCCATCATCGGGAAGGAATTGGATACGCGGTCGTACCTCACTCTCCTTCGACAGATAATGGTGCTCCTCCTCAGGCGATGCTTCTTCTCCAAGTGGCGCTCCTCCTTCAGTCGCCTCTTGTCACCAGCAGGCAGTAGTCGCTCGTCGTCTCTCCTACTTTGTACACTGCTGCTCTCACGTCGCTGCTTGGGCCGTCTCCTCAAGACTTAAAAGATTTAAAAGATTTCTAACAATTTCATTTCTAACAATGAGTCAACTTGGGCATTAAGTTAACAATAGGCATTAGTAGTTCATCACATAAGTATAAGGCATTTAATGTATTAAAATTTATTTTTAGCAGTCTCCGGACGAGCGTAGCTTGAATTCATGTATTGATGATTGAAACTTTGAATTCTGAGTGTATATGAAATATTTTGTTCCTTTTAGTTTCTCTATTTTTCTTAATAAGATAAAACAATTACATCTCTTATATATTCAATTGTTTCCTATATTTTTATTCTATACTTCTGTATTTAATTCTTTATTCTACTGTAATTTTTTCCACTGTATTCTTCTGTATTTTATTCTTTTTATTTTTTTTTGATAAAATGAATCACATCACTTGAATATCTCAGTTGTTTTTAAACATATGAAAAACAGAATAAAAATTATCTAGTACAGATGATCGGAAATAATATGGAAATAATAATTATTTTTAAATTTCTAGTTTAGTAGCTTTTCGCAATTTTGGCTATTTTGCTTTTTCGTTTCTTTAATAAGAGGTACATTGTATCAAATAAAGTTAAAGTTGTGAAAAAAACACCATTTTTGAGATTTCGAGATTATCTTCATTTTCTTAAATGGAGTGACATATTTTTTGCACTATTAATCGCTATCTTTATAAAAGCACCGCGATATTTTCATAAAAAGGTATTCATGTTCATATATGCATTGAAAAATTATGAATTTAGTAGATATTTTAAATATTTGTACAACCGCGAGCCAGTATAATATCATATTCTGTCCTCTTCTGTTTCCTCTGATACTGAAACAATCAAAGTTTGGCAAAGTTTTTTTTCGTATCATTAAAAACAACAGAATTACGTGGTTCATCCTGTGTACGCAACTTTTATAGTCTATATTTAAATGCAAAAGTGATCTTTCGGAACTTTGTTAATCGTGTGTAAAATAACTTTTAAAACTTTTACAACAGAGTTAAAATATTAACGTGAAAAGTCAACTTGGAACAAAAAATATCGATAAATAACTTTCATTTGTAAAAATTATCAGTTTAACTTGACCCTTGCAATAAATATTGCAATTTGCAGCAAATACAAAGTTGCGCTCTTTTTCAGCTATTTAACACGTCTCTGGTTTAGGTTAGGTTCCTTATTTTTCATCTTATCGAAGTGCGTGAAACGGTGTTTATTGTGCTACGAAAGCAGCCATTATTAT
Source organism: Tetragonula clypearis (assembly GCA_010645135.1). Lineage (NCBI taxonomy): Eukaryota > Metazoa > Arthropoda > Insecta > Hymenoptera > Apidae > Tetragonula > Tetragonula clypearis. The sequence continues at coordinate 4,944 of WIUT01000791.1, forward strand.
TCTTACATTGGTATCGTCATGTATCGGTTCTTCTTTACGCATGGTTATGTTACATAGAGATTACAGCATACGCCAAGTAGAACGCCACTACAAACTACTTTATTTATTCACTCATGGATGTATGTATTCCTATTATTCTTTGAAAGCAATGCAATTTATTGTACTAAAATGGATCTCAGTATTGATCACTACACTACAGATACCACAAACGATTTGTGGTTGCTTCGTTACTATGACGGCTTACAATTACCTAAGAAATGATAAACATGGATGTTGAATTGTTGTGCCTCACAACGCTCTAATCGTTCTGCTTATATACTTTAGCTACTTCATCTTTTTCGATAAATTCTTCAAAGAGACTTATTTATCCAACAAACGTTCGAAGAAAGTAATGAAATACAAAATGCCGAGCAGAATCAAGACTAACTAAAGTACATGGAAATTATTGATAATTTCATATAAAGACAGTGTGTTTTATAAATATTTCAAAAGGATGGTTAAGTTTCTCCCAAATGTTTGAAGGATACAGTGATATACTACTTTTTAGTTGATATATTTTTCAATCACAGTTCTACATATTATAATATTACATAAATGAAGTATAGCAGATATGTACGTATTATTCACACATAACTCACATATTTTGATTGCACTGAAGGAAGAATAAATAATCTCTCTGAAATATATTTAAATAAAAATTTTTAAAAATTTTTAAAAATGCCAATAACACACAAAGTTCTCGAGCGATCATCCAAGTTCCCAGTGCGACTATAATTTCAGAAGCAGAAGAACGGTTCCTTTTTTAGGTAATAAAAATAATTTATTAATATTATTAAATTAAACTTTAAATACGCATGAAATAATGTTTTACAGACAAAAAAATATTTACAAATACTTATCCTAAACTTGATTATTCTAAATTTAATTTACTATTTGGAAATTAAATAAAGGCCATGCATCACTTGTGTTCAGTTGCAGTATGATATTATCATACATAGAGATTCTTCCATTAACTAATTAGTGATATAGACCAGATATATGAATAGACATTGTATTTTGAAAATGACAGAATAAGGCTAATATTTTAATGTTATGGTTTATATGTTTACTAACATTATTAAATTTGACTGACATTAAACCTACTGATAATATTGAGTTTGTTGAAGCTATTATGAATAACCATATAATAGTTCTAATATGGAAGCGTTGTAAATTAAAGTTTCCTAGAAATAAGTATATTTATTCGTTTATATTTAATAACTGTATTCATATATATTCATTTATTATTCTTAAAAATTGTGTGTGTGCGATATATTAAAATATTTGCATGTAAAGACTTACCTAACGAAATTTCCAGGTCCAGCAAGTTTTCTCTTAATAATAACATTCATTACTTTTCCATAAACTTCGTAAGTTGGCCCAGCTTATTCTTCTGGTAATTTAGCTTCATATTTTTCTTGTAGTTCTTTTCTTTAACGATAAACATGTAAGTGATATATCTATATTTTACTATATTAAAACTATAACATTTTGATAAATACTCAGAAAGGTCATCAATTAGATTCAAGTCTCTTCTTCTTGATTGAACAATAATATTAAATAGTGATAACGAGCTTGATCCTATTTAATTGGTGGATCTAAACTAACCTAAATAAAAAGTATTAATGGTAATGATAAATCAAACAGTGATAAAACAAATAATGTAGAAAATAAAAATAATTTTCAGAATACTTACCACAAAATACATTTGTCTGTTATCTTTATGTGGTAGAAGGAATAGTCTTAAAATAGTTGACATTGGAATTTTATAATCAAAAGTTTTACCAAGTAATTGGAAAAATGATTGAATCTTTATATCATAACGACCACTGAAAGAGATAGTTACATCACTATATTTTTTCAACATATATTCTTTAAATACAAATACATACCAAGGTGTCAAACATTGAATCTCCCTAAATATTGCAATGGCAACACTAATGACAGGTGCTTTCTCCAGAACTTGTTGATGAAACGCTTCTACTGGATCTTGACCTTCATTGTCACTGATAGCAATATTAAATCACATTTCAATTAAACTTATAGGAGCATCATGGTTCTGAAAAATTTATGAAAATTTTATGTTAGTGAACTTTATTAATGTTAAACACATTATATCTCCAATAATCACCTAATGAGATTCCAACGTGACTTTGTTTTTACCAGCGTTAGATTGAGATAGGTCGTACAGTGGAATTTCAAAAGCAGTATGAGGACCAATATCAAAATTCAATACAGAACCATTAAATCTAGCTGTACCCCAATTCCAACCTTTTAAACTAACTTCTTTCTCTGCATATCCTTTTTATAATTTTGTGCGAAGAATTTTGCAATTTTTTCCTGATCCTAAAAATAATATTTTGCTGTGAAACTTTCAGTAAAAATAACATGATATTTAACTGAAAACTATTACTTACAGCTTCCTTGAATCCACGGAACCTATGTAAAGTTCCATTTTTGAGAAATATTCAAAGGCCCCAGGTATTAATGAATTTCTGATAATTTACCATTTCATCTGACGCTGAAATTTGCTTCGCTTTGCCTGCTTTTGATTTTTAAAACTCAAATGTTGGTCCGTAAGTTTCAATCGTCCAAGAGTCTGTTCATAAAAATGTCATATGTACGTGCAATTATAAAGAAATTTCTATTTGTATGATTCGTCGTCGTACAAAATATTTGATGAATTGTTACAAACATTTTCATTAATAATTTTAGTATTTACTAAATAAGATGCAATTTGTTTGCAATTATATTGTCAAATACAATAGAATAAAATACTCTAAATTACTATTTAACTTTAATATTATATAAAATAATACATTCTTCGTCATAGCTCCTTTAACTTCAGCAATTACATCAGTATATTCTAAGTTGTCCACCTTTGAAGATATTTGAAATAAGCTTGGTTGTCTTTGTTTTTCGAATTCACAAACTATACACCTAACCATAAAATCAAATGCTTTTTGTTCACACTAGTCACTACAATTTGAAATAAGAAACTAAAGTAAGGGAGAAAACAAATCTGTCGCGTGTTCTAACGCGCCACCTCGCTTTCAAAATATTTTCTGCAAACGTAATTCGTCAAGATATAAAGTACACTTTTTGATAGAATATACACTATGTACACTAACAATATGCATAAAGAATATATGTTCTTAAAAACTAATTGAAAATTATTAGCCTAAAATTTGCAAAAAGTTGATTGGTTAAATTAACCGTAAAATATAATCTTGTATAATCTTGATAAGTTTCGTTTCAAATTAGCAGTTGAAAATTGCGCGTGTGATGTGTAAATAGTGTAGCAAAAGTGCAATTCATACCAAAGTATCTTTTTATTATTTGTAATATATTTTAATGAAATAGGTGAAATGTTTTGCGTAAAAATATTTCTTTAAAATTTGAGCTAGGATATATACTATTTGATTGTATACTTTATGGATAAAGTGAAAAATAATCGGCAATAAAAAGTATAAAAAAAATTGTGTAATTTACATTGTATTAATTTATTATAACATTTTTATATTTTTGAGTTTGTAAGTACATCGTGACAAGTAATTTTATAAAAATATTATAAACAATAACTATACATTTGTATATATTACAAAATATATTAGTTGAGACTGTAATTATTGTGTATTTACATATATAATTCTACATTTCATTTTACCATGAATTTCAGTTCTCTTGAGACGTTAATATTTTTTTTAGATAATAATGAAACAAACGGAATTTTTTTTCTATTAAAAAATGATTTGATCTTAAAGACTGCAAAAGGAGAAAATATACATAACAAGTCCCATTGTGGATAATGCGTCAAGCTGGAAGATATCTTCCAGAGTATTGGGTTTAGATTCGACTATCGATCCAAGAAAAAGATTTGCAAGCAAGAAAATGATTTGGTTCTGAAATTACTTTGCAAGGAAATTTGGATCCATGTGTGTTATATGCTTCTGAGGTTGTACAATTTCATACTGAATATTACTATATTTAAGACCATTGATACATGATTGTTTTTTTTTATCTCTATTGAAATAATCGAGATATCTATATTTCCAGCAAGAAATAATCGATCGTGCTCGAGATATGCTAATGAAGTTTGGTAAATCTCGATATATAGCGAACTTGGGACATTGGTATTCTACCAGATATACCAATTACGTCAATTGTTGCTTTCATTAAAGGAATTCATTCGGTGTAATTCATATTTTGTTATATAATACAAATTTTATAATAAATTACTATTTTTAACAAATTTTATATTAATATAACAATCACAACTTATTATTCCAAAGTCTACTTTAATTAATTAGAAAGATTTATTGCATCCACATTAGTCCGTTTACGATGTAGGAACTTAATATCAAAAGATTGTAAGTTCTAACTCATTCAAAGTAATAGGTACTTCATGATTTAATGGCATGAAATTTGCAAATTTCAGTAGATTCGAAAGCTTGTCTGAAATATTATTCAGTACCAGTAGTTTCGAAAGTATTCGCGGGAATCAATTTGAACGGACGATTTTATGTACGTACGAATGAGCACACGACGCTTGAATATACAATATTACTTTAAAATACTAATGCTACGTAATTATTATTACTGTTACGAAGCTAAACAAGTAAATAATTAAACACTATTTTTCGTGATTAAAATTTTAATGATATTGTTACGCGCGGAAATGGATCAGCTACGACGACTTATGGCGCGTGTTCCAGCCAAGTCGATTCCACGCGCTTCCGATATCGACGTCCGGTACGTTTTCTTCCCGTGAAAGAAAATTCGCCCACGCGGTGAACTCCCCGGGTAGCTGCTGCGACCTTCTGTCATTGGTGGTGTCGTATTAGCGGGAGAACCTCTGCTCGTCCTTCTAAAGGTCGGCGGAGTCCGCTGGCAAGGTGTTCCACCGCGTCGTCGCTGTCACTCCACCCGCATTGGTGGGAGTCGTTGTCGTTGTCACTGGCGTAATCGTGGGTGTAGTCGTCGTGCTGGTCGGTGTCCTCGTCACGTCACTCGCGCAGTCCGGGCGATGCGGCGGCGCGGCGTGGTACATTTGCGGGAGATGTCCGTTGTCATGCAGCCGTTGTCGTCATCGTCATCGTCGTTGTCCTGGTCGTAGTAACTACCCTCTGTAGCCGGAGCGTCGACTGCCTTGCTGCGTGGGTCTTCTCGAAGTGCAACTTCACCGCTTTGAAAGGGTAATGCTCCGAATTCGCATTCGGTGAAGTCACACTCCGAACAGACCCACTTGACGGAAGACGAGAGGTGGTGCTTTAGATGTTTAACCAGACTGCCATGTAGTTTGTAGACACCACTCCCTTTCATCGTGACGATCGAATTTCCCGCGTAACAATACGTGGAAATGATATTACACGTGAAGAGCTCCGGCGGAGGGTTCAAAATTACTACGCCGATATCGTAATAAAATTGAAACATCACGTAATATCATTATATCGTTATATCGTCTGATGATTGGACATGAAATATCTACAAGAAACAAAGAGACAAAAATTGAAATTCCTACGAAGAATGATTATTAAAAGTGCACTTTTTCTTCGCTGGCATCATTTTTTTCTTTTTTCTTTTTTTTCATTTTTTTTCGCTGCACGCTCTGTTCCTGTTTCATGCTGTTAGCTATGTCGTTAATAGACACGTCAACCCACGTCATCCATAAATAATATTAGTGACAATTAATAATATTAGTAACTTATTGAACGGAAATTATATATTATAAATCGTTGTCTTACAGTTTTACAATTTCGCATTAAATCGAGTAACTTGACTTTTAATTTGTAAAATTGGCCATATTTATTATATTTATTAATACTAAGAATTAGACTGATGTTTGTAGTTTATAAAAATTTGGGAGTTGCAGACATACATGAAAATGATATGCAAGAACACATGAAGTATTCAATTTAGATGTATAACACTCCTTATAATGTTTAACAATTGAAATAGTTTTTAAAATTATCTTCGTAAAATTATAAAATTCCATAAACGCTGTCAACAATTTGTATCTTTTACAAAGTTTTACCAATAAACGATCATATTTTTCGCTGTATCAAAATTTAGATTAGAAATTATATATGCATGTATAAGTAACAGCTACTCTTGTTTAAAAATATGTATCTATAAGGAATACAGAACGATCCAGGTAGTACGATAATCGATAAATGATAAAATCTCTCGCTAACTTCTCCTTCATCGAGAGCTCCGAAGTAGACACCGTTGCGCCATCTCTTAGTCGCGCAGTTCCTTTAAGAACACCGTGTACTATTCAGCGATTAATGATATAGACGAACATCGGAAAAAAGGAATGCGACTCAAATTGTTAGAACACGTCCTAAAATTTTCGAAATGATACGAAATTCTTACGAATACGAAGGTGTTACACATCTAAACATAAATGGAGGACTTCCTCCAGAAACAGGAGACTAAGCTAATTTGACGTTGTTTCCAAACAATATGATATAAATATTCCCGGAGCGAGAAAGTCGGCCGTTAAAACGAAATAAAAAATTGTTCATAACTTTATAAATATTAACTTTTCGACCCATTATTATTAGAACTTCTTTGTAGCAGAATTTCTTTGAGAAATATTAACTACAGTAGAAGTTATCACTACTTATTTTTATCACCCTATATATGTTTATGTCTTGCCATTTATTGCCACGAAAGTTTCTCTAAGTAAGATGCAATGTCTCTTCATATACCTTGTCTGTGATATTTTGATTTTACGTCTACTACTAACTAAAACTTTACGCATTTACAACATATTATGAATCTCCATCGAACTTTCGTAGGGAATAGTTGCCCGTCTATCGAAATATTTTCATCAGTTTCATCTATTTATATCAGGTCATAATAGGACTGACTCTTCTTTATAAACTTGTCCCATAAAATTGATACATATTCATAAATACGAATATACGACATGAAGAATTTCGGGATTGGAAGGCTTAGAAGAAAATGAATTTGGATATATTTTCATTAAATGGATGAAAGTCAGTATAAATGATAGGGGGAAAATGTAAACAGTTTCTGCAATATTCCTTGTAATTAAAATCCGAAATGTGTCGAAATGATGTGTCCCGTAAACCATTAATGGTAATGCTTTAGCTGATAGTGACAAGGAAAAAGTGCCGTTGTCCGTACTCGTAAAAGAAATTAATATTATTTTAGGACAATAACTTTCTTATGTGCTTAATGCATGGCTTATACAGAAGTGCGGAAAAAATATTATTTTCATTTTCAGTCAATAAGGTAACAGCATGTGAATTTCAATTTCGTTCTATAAAATTTTAAAAAGTAGCCCTTTATCACTAGAACTTGAGATAATCAAAGAATCTTACTTAAATAAAATGTCAATGAACTTTTTTCATAAATGGTAAATTGAATAGATCTAGAATTTGAGCATAATTATTTATTTCAATAAAGTTAAACTTCATTTCATTTTTTCTAGTTGTATCAGCAATCAAGACCGCACAAGATGATTTTCAATAAAATGTAACGTTTAAAAAGACTCATTTAATCACTCAGGCGTCTACGATAGAAATATCACATCAACCGATTCGTTTGAGACGTACACATAAACTGTATAAATTATTTAAAAAATTCCTGGTGATTTCAGGAAAGAAATTTAAAAAAAAATAACTAAGATTTTAGGAGGAAAATACTGGACTAACGACAGTAATAAAAATTTCAAATATTTTGAAAAACGAATTTACAAAAGGATTTTTATTATTGTAATTTTTATATTAATTTACTGGAGTAAATTTAAATACGGATTTGTAACATCGTATCACGAAGACCGCAAATAAATTAATTTTCACGAATAAACGTTGTCAATTGACAATATTAAATGTCGTAAAAATGCTTGTAATTTATTGCAATTGAAATTATAATGTTCCAGAATGACTGCAAATTTTTTTCTTAGTATCTAAGGTTGTTCATCTTTCATTACATATTTCTCATGCATACATGCATATTCTTTGTGCATAGATTTAAGCACACTTTTCGCATATTTATCATGCATAAACATCTGATACATTTAGATACATCTAAGTAATTATGTAATATATACGTGTACGTGTGATTTTTGCATGAATATAAAGTTCGGGCAACTTTTTTCTTGATACACTCCACTACATTCTACATCACTACAGAAATTTCATCACTTTTTGAATTATTTTGGGGATTATATCCTTATAAAACAAATATGGAAAAAGAAATATTTGCCAAAGGGAGCGAGAATCTCCTCTCCTGCGTATATACATACACAGATACATACATGTAGTAAAATAGTACAAATATTGACCATAAGAAAACACTCGTGCAATTGTTACGTCAAAAGTAAGTTCACATTAGATTTATTGCAACATTCTGTAAAAACAATGTAAATACATATTTATTTTAATATTGGAATTGTTAGTAGTTATTAGTAGAATTCATGCAGTTCAAATATATTTTCTTCGTTTCTCATTTTTTCTTCGTTTAATAAACATTATTCTCGATAATTAATTATTAAAGAATAAAAAAAAATATATGTGAGCATCGTGTTCTAAATCATTTCGCGAATTTTTGACCCTTTTGTTCATATACAAAATATCGAAAATTATGACAACATACCTGCTGAAAAATTTCTATACCTACGAACATAAAAATTATCATTTTAATCACTACCTTGTAAAATTTATATTTTATAATGTACGAAGAAGAACATACGATTTTGACAAACGACTGAATAATTTTTTCAAAATATTTCCAGGTATGCATATATTCCATAAGTAAATATGTAAATGAATAAACAAAATGAAAAAAATAAAACTGCACAGTGTCTTGTAAAATTATTATTTTGCATACTGATATTATATACACGATGTTAGATGTTATAAAATATAAAATATTATCGTATACAGTATATATTACGAACTGAAAACGGGCATTCCTTCCCAGAAATGAATATAACTTTATCCAAATCTAATTCTAATTTTTCTAGAAATGCCTTTGAATTGGAATAAATTTTTTATTGGCTAAAGATGCAAGGGGATATATACCTCCATAATATAAGTATTATATATTGTTTAAGTAAGCTTTTTTCGATAATAACGACCTTGAAAGCATGTTAAAAAATCGAAGTCGGTGATGGCTTGCTTATGTTTAATAATTATCTTCGCTATGTATTTACGTCTCTGTTGTAATGTTATAATTATGGAAGAAAAATCGAAGATTCGTCTTTTCATTCTTTCTAGATTTAAACTTAGAAGTAAGATGTATTGATAGAATCGCTGATCATTGAGAACATATATGAACAAGATTCTGTAAATGAAAAAGTAGGTTTCATTAAAAAATGACTCGCATAATTTCGAATGTAATGAATTTCTTGTACTCCCCTAATTCTAAGTCATCATCGTTGGTGCGTTTAATCTATTCAGTCACTATATCGATTACATTATTTTTTAGTTCAAGAAATAATATTTTAACAGTTGCTGTTTGCATTGTATAATTTAAGAATTTAATGAATAAAAATAATGAAAAACATGACTCACCGTGATACCATTGGAGAGGTGAAGATTCCTCTGAAACTTAACAAATTTACCATTACAAATTTACAAACATTGTTTACCACAAATTCTTGAACTTGATTCTCAGTCTTGAATAAGTATTTGTAAGTAAAGATTGTCAAAATTAGATGCATTGAAAGAAAATGTTAGAAATAAATAACTGTAGATGGTCAAAAAAGCAGCTGTGTCAAAATAATATCAAACTGTATATATTTATTGTATAAATACTGTAAACTATAATTAAATCAGAATATAATTAAACAGTACAGATGGCTACATTTAAATGGAAACTTAAATGTCTGTATTATTTATAATTTTACAAAGAAATCTTGGGAATAATAAGAAATAAATTCAAATATAAGATAACCTTGATTATATTTTATAATTGTATTACCTTTACTTTTGTAAATATAATTTTTCTGACTGCAGGCTTACTGTAATTGAAAGACAATAATGCAAAAAAATTACTTACCTTCATACATATTTGCATCTTTCAGAATAAAAAGGCCTGGTCAGATTACCACAATTTAAATTCTATTGAAGCATAGAACCTTCGAGGGGGTTGGGAGAGAAGATAATACAAAATAATGGAATATATCAAATACAGTCGAAGGATAATGTAAACGAATACAATAATAAAAAAGACGGGACTAAGAATGATTATAATTCCTAAGATCGGAAGTGTAAAAATAATTTCTAATAACGTAAGGGTGTCGTGCATCTTCACTTTCGAAAATTACATTTGGAAGGAAGGAATCACGAAGGAATCACGAAAGAACAATGAAAGAAGAACAATGAGCGATCCAAGTAAACACTAACGAAATTTCCAGAACGTCAAAAAGGATTGTTTTTGTGTATTTAAATCAAGTATTCTTGCGGACTTGGATTCGACCAGTTATCCGTTAGGACACATACGCTCTCTCTACTCACCGTTTCAAACAAGGTCGGTAAACTCGCATGTCGGTAAGGTAAATCAACGCATTTATCGACTCTGAGATTGATCGTTTCGAAATAACTTTAACTAAAAAAATGTTAATGACCAAGAAAATATACTTGCTGTAAAACTAAATTAATATATGTATAAATATATGTATAATAATATATGTATAAATTAACCATATGTTTAAGTAATACATCAAAGAAATATAAACTTGTCATAGTGAAATAAACTTGTCATAATCAAAATTCAAGATTCCATAATATTTCTTAAGATTATCTTGTTTCGGTTTGTAATAATTTACCATTACACATTTTTTAAATTGATCTCAATCACAGAAGCGGTATATATAAATAAACTTTGTGTTTTACGGGACTTTGTGCCTCATAATGTATCTCGTTCTGAAATATATCAACGTAAAGGAACGTACTCTACGCTTAAAGAACAGTGAATTAGGAACTACATCAAGTAAAATGATAATGAAGACATCAAATGTGTTTTGTGTCTCAGGGTCTGAAATACCGACAGGAAAAGAATCACTAGCTTTTAGCATCCTCTACGCTTTAACAACGGTGTATTGGAGAATTGCGTCAAACAAAATGTTACAAATTGGTTCAAGAAAATGATATCCGTTATAGCGTTGTTAATTTTATACATTCAGCACAGACGAGGTATAAATATTATACATATATCTCGTTTGTGTCTTCAGATTCCGATGCAAGAAATCAGTATCTGAAGCTATTCCATTTTATATTATGCATCTATCTATAATGCATCTGTATATATCACAAAGAGTTCTACCCGCGTTTTAACTAAAAAATATTAATGACCAAGAATGACCTGTTAAAGCATATTTTAAGTATATATTTATTTATTTATTGTTTTTCAAAGTACTTTTTAACCAACTAAATTATCCCTGAAATCATTTTGACTGGCAGTTGGCGATTGACTACCATTATTCATTTAATATTAAATGGCCATCGATCGAAATAAAATTTCAAGGGGCGTTGTAACGCATGTGAAACTCCAAAGATATAAAATTTAGGAACAAGTTGAATATTTTATTGTGCCTACACATTTTATTAATTATTTATAAAGAACAAAGATTTTTTCAACAATCATGAATTCGACATTATAAATCATTTTGTTATTAATTCACAATGCCTAATGATCTGTTTGAAATATATTTGAAAATACAAGTGTTACCATTGTTCAAATTTAATATAATTTTAAACAAAATTTTTGAACTGAGAAATTATATCAAAATAGGAGCTTATATAATGCTAGTCAGAAAAGTAATGTTTTACATATATGTGTGTGTGTGTGTGTGTAATATATATATATATATAATACATGTGTTGTGTGTGTGTGTGTGTGTGTGTGTCTGTGATTATACATGTGATTACATGATGAGTTAAATAATGTTAATTTTTGTTGAAATATATACGTATACATAAATATGTAATAAATTGTTGGAAAATTAATGATTATAATCTTTTATATAAAATTTCTTAAACAATCCAAGACACTAAGTAAAATATGAGATATTAATTGAGGGAGACAAGTATCAATTTTAGTATGAAAGATATTATAAGAAAACAATGGTAGAAATAATTTAAGAAGTAACTATAAATATCGAAAATAGTTACAGTAATTATCAAGAATTGTAAAAATTTATTTACCAGTTTCACTTGCTGATTTATCACTTACAAATTTTAAAAACACAGTATCATGGAAAGTTCACTATTTCTGACTATTATTAATTGAGGGAGACAAGTATCAATTTTAGTATGAAAAATATTATAATTTGAATTTTGCAACGTGCCGAAGATCTTTCATTCAAAATTGAACAACTATGACGTGATAGGCTACAATTCAAAAATTCCGTTAATGCCTTTGGTTACGTTTACAATGATTACATTTCCGATTCGATTCATTCAAAGCTATGGATAATCTTAGAAAACAATTTTATTACAATTTCATTAACCGAACGAAATAATTAAAAAATGTATTGTAATCTAAAACTTATATTTTTAGAATTTCTTAGATATAAAATATTACTAATCTATATTCTCACCCTAGTATAAAAATCGCATTTATGCGAAAGAGATTTTATTTGTATTTTATTTGTTACAATACCATGCCTTAATGATCCAATTAGATTGTAGAAAATTTAATTACAAACGAACGCTAACAAAAGGTCATTTTTTCAAATGACAGTTAGAGGTGTTGAGGGAAAGTAAAGTAAGTTGTCAGTAAGTAAAATAAATTAATTGAAAAATAAGCTGAGATTATTCAGCAATTTGAGACAATAAATTCATAACAATGTCAAACAGTGTAAAGGTGTAGTTATGAAGGTGAGACTTTTAATCAAGCGAGAAACAGATATTAATTCACCGATACAGTGGATAATAAATGACGTATTTCACCATTATTTCCACATGAAGAGAGCTTCTACTAAAGAAGCGTGGAGAGATGCCAGATTTTTTTCTTTTACGTGGAGGAAATATCTTAATAAGGGACCGACTAAAACTTCCACACGATGTCCGTCCTCCGCATCTTTTTTTCCCCTGGACTCTCAGTAGTCTAAGAGTCTCATGCTCTACTGACTGAGCTATCCTCACCTCACAGATAGTGCTTACTGCGTTCATTGGAACAACGACGTTTGTTTGAAATTGTCAATATTTTGAGTATTTTTAATGTTTGTAGATGATATTTTTGATATGAATGCATCCAATTTGGATGTATTTGAAATTGTAAAACCAATTGTTAATACTATTGTAAATGGCTTAAACATATACCATGATGTGTAATGCGGAAAAACTAGGAATTATACCACTTGCTGTAGAATATATATTTCACGCTATTGCTAATACTGATGGACGTGAATTTTTATTAAGGTTCATAAATGTATATTTTTGTTAATAGAACATTCATTATAGTCATATATACATAAAAATGTCTTATTTTTTATAGAGGATTCTACTTGGAAAATAGGAATTTACAATGAAAAAGTGAATGATCTTTTGAATAAAAGTGGGACTGATTTAAAGTTACAAGAAGATACCGGGCAAGTAATACTGCACTGTAAAGAGGAGATTATAAATAGCCCAAAAAATGTGATAGCTATAATAAAAAGAGCCAACAAAAATAGATGTATCGGAAAAACGAATATGAATAAACATTATAGCAGGAGTCACACCATATTCAGAATTGTATGTTCAAATTACATTTTACTATACATTACATATTATATGTAAATATAACATTCTAATCTAAATTTTTTATTCAGAAAATTGAAAGCAAAGAAGTCGGGGGAGATGCAGACAGCGCAGTTCAAATATCCAAGTTAAATTTAATCGATCTTGCTGGTTGTGAAAGAGTAAAACAAACGGGAGCTACTGGACAGAAGTTTAAAGAAAGATGGCATATAAATTTATCTTTATCCACACTGAGTTTAGTAGTAAAGCAATTAAGTGAATCCAAAGACAGTCAAAAATATGTTAATTTTCCTGATAGCAGGTTAACAAGATAGCTTCAAAATTCACTGTGTGGTAATGCTACGACAGCAATAATATGTGCTCTAAATCGTGTTACTTTGGAAGAAATTCAATGCACTTTATCGTTAGTTGATAAATATTTTTAAATCAGTACTGTATATATTGATACATATCAATATCAATCTAAATTTATGAAATTTGTATAATTGATTTGCTTATGCTAATAACAGCACTTTTGAAACGCTATGCAAAGCAAATAGCTGTACTTCAAGAAGAATTACAGGTTTGTTGAATTATTATGATATCAAATTTTTAATATTTCTCATCTTATTCTGAATTGTAATTGCATGAACTTGTTATTTCAGAAAACAAAGAGTGAAAATCAATATGCAAAAGTTGAAGAAATGGAAGAAAAATTGCAAGAAAAAGATCGCGTTGCTCAATTATTAGAACGAGGCGCAGAACTAGTAGAATTAGTCGTATTGCTTCTAGAGATGACATAAATGAAGAAGATTCATCTCAAGGAAAAGAAAAAAAAGTACAGGAAATATTTAAAAACAAAAAAATTGTGTAGCAGTCAAAGTTTAATTCAGAAAAAGAAATATACGAGAAGAAAATAAACAATCTAGTTCAAACCATAGAGTCTTATAAAATAAAAAATTTGGAATTGAATAATACGATTGAGGGACTTGAAGCAAATGAAAAACAATTGAAAAATATCGTAGAATCGAATTCGATTGAACTAAAAAGAACTAGTCAAAATGTAGAAAAAATAAATACAGAACTTGAACAAGTTACACAGGCTTGTAATGAAGTGAATCGAGCGATTGAGCAAAAGAATTCGCATATCGAAGAAATCACGACTATTTTAAAAAATAAATGCGATATATTATCTGAATATAAAATGAAACTTGAGACAATTACACCTGAATATGAAATGTTAAAGGAACATTTTAAAAATAATAAATTAATTATAGAACAATATAAAGAAAAAATGTCTCGACCAATAAAAAAATTACAAGACCGGCTAAAAGAATGAGAATAAGCACAAAATTCATTTGCTTTGAGGCCGAATGAATTCCTGCAAGACAGATGTAATCAACAGGATAGTCGTAAGATTTATTTAAGCATTTAGATATTGCAAAAAATTAGAAGTCACAAAATGTTATTTTATTTGATTTATATATGTGGTACTGTGCAATCGCGTATTTAATCAGTAAAATTATAACTTCATGCCTGTGCTATATACTTATATATTTGTTAAGACTGTAAATAATCGCAATCCAATTAAAAATGGCGTATATTTTCAAATTTGTAATTCAAATTCATGATTTTATTAAAAAATAACTAATTTTTTGATATAAATTAAAAGGAAATTAAATAATTTTAGAATTTTACAATTATGTAAAGTTAGATTTATTAAATAATATTCTACTCCATACATAAAATATTATATTACTTTATATACTTGTCCTTAATTGTTATAATCTCCAGTATTGATCATGATTTGTCAAATTTTTGTATAAAAATATATAGAATTTTTGTATAAGTCGTAATATATAAAAAATACATATTTTTACATGTATTTGGTGTTTATTCTTTCTTGGAGAAGTCTGTTCGAAGTAGACGTACTATTTGCATTAGATGGCACCGAACAGCTATTACAGCTGCAAGAAGTACTACTTGAGTCTGATTCACTCAGATTAATGTGCAAATTTGCATTAGGAATTTCGAAATTATTCAAAATAGCACGTTTCATAATTTTTACTCCAGGCGGAAGTTTTGGTTCGACGGAATCATAATTAATCGCTTTGGTACCATACGTGTTACAAATAATTTCGTTGATGGTTCCAGTATCGATTCTTTCAGTTGCATTTCTTTACGTTTCTTTAAATTTTGACTTTTTCCTCTTTTTTGCGGTTTCTCCTTTAACATGCAACTAGAAGTTATATTTTGCACATTGAGAGTAAAGAATATGAACTTTTTGAAATCATTTTTATTCAGAGTTTTTTTTTTTTTTGTAACTATAATTTTATTTTGAAGCGCAGATAACTTATGAGAATTTAGTACAATTGACTTATCGAAATGGTTGTAAATTTCTTTTTCTTTAAAGCAGAAATTCTGTAACTTTGAATAATTATTTTTTATGTGGAAGTCTTTGGAAATGCAGTTCATGATATCATAAAAATATTCATTGTGTATATATTGGAATATAGTTTAGCAGTAGGTTCGTAGGACGAACGCGTAAGAATCTCAGAATTTTCGCAAGTTCCTTTTTTATATTTTTTATTTTTTGACTTCTCTTGTTACAATGCGTTTCTTATTGATAATTTTTTTTTAATTCATATAATATCATTATTGAATTGTCTACGTCAGATGCGAAATTATTATTGTATGTTTTCTGTAGAAATATATTCTTGTTTTACTATTATTATAATAATTGTTCAAATGAAAAAATTTTAATATTCCTTGATATACGATTCGTCAATACATTCGTTTAATAAATTTACAAACAAAATTAACCTATATGTTTCTGCATGACAGTTACGTTTAATTGATTTTATTTTATAAGTGACAAAAGTAATTCATTCATAGATAATAATTAATAGATCTTTAATACCTTCTTAAAAAAAAATTTCTTACCGGATTTTTGTTGTAACGTTTGTAACGTTGAAGCTGCACATCTTTTGGCACTGGTCTGGACCACGTCTCACGTGTTCTTAAATTGAAAAAATATATCTTCCCTGGGAAATGTATGGATTCGCATTCGATCCAATCGTAAGTTTCTTGAACATTACCAAATTCACTATTTTGGCCATTGTCAAAATTCATGTTACAAAACATACACGCATTACAAATCTGAAATATCACAATTAACCTCAATGTCATAGCATTCGAGTTTGTAGTAATGTGCATGTGGCTGTATAGGCATGCATAGGCTCAGACGAAATGCGTGTATGAATAGACCTACGTGTAATGATTCTAGGATCCCCTTACCATTTTCGTATCATATCATGTCTTATCGATTTGAGCAGCTTTTGCTCCGCAGCACTAGTGTGAACATGGACTAGAATTAGTCAATGAGAATTCAAATAAAAAAATATGGACAGCGTTGTCACATCTGCTTCGAGAGTTATTTATTGAATTGTACGTAACGATACTTCATCAATGGAGAGTAACAATTTAAAACAGCGATTGGAATGGAAAATTCATTATACATTTGATTATCTACATCTATTTAAAGATATTAGAAAATTGATTGAAATATGTTTTTTAACAACACGATTAGATATGAATTGGATATGACGTTTATTTATTTTAGTATGTAATCTCAGAATCCGAATGAATCCTGCAAACTCGATTTTATAAAAGCTTGGAAGTATCAGAGAGGTATTTTTACAAATATTGTCCGGTATGAAAAAAATGATTGATCTGATCACCGTGAAAAAAAATTGTTGAGTGATGGAAAAACTTCTCTTCGGCGAAACGAGTAAATTTTTGCAATTTTCGAGAAAAAAATTTTTGCTACTTTCATCACTTCGTCTTTATTCGGAATATTTTGACTTGATGACGATTCAAATTTAACAATGCTCGATTCACTTTGCGAGATAATACCTCGTAATGCAAATTTTGGAGAAATTTTGTGAGAGATACTACCCTTTTGCTAATTTTGATGATTTCTAAACATCTATTGGCATTGTCTACGTCACTCATGAGCATAGTTGTCCGCTTGTTAATTTAGTCACATCAATTAGATACTGATTGCTTTATTATACGTTCTATTTACTTTAATACATGCCGCGAATCTACATAATCTCGACTTGAATAAAATGTACTACATTTGATATAATTTTGGAATTTCTTACATTTCATTAGAAATTTCCATCTTCTAAGGAAATATATAATAAAAAAAATTAAATAATTTCGTATTTTGTAACATAATACCAGTTAGCTAACGCAATACTAGTTATCTGAGATATTACAATGCCATTTTTTACCAGGATTAAAATTAATCACAAGCTATAGAATGAATTTACAGAAAATCAGTTTCGCATTCAACAATCTGATGGAAATTGTTCGATTTATACTTTTGAAATGTTCGTAAAATAGATGAGAGCAGAACAGGAACGGAATAAAATCAATCAGAAAAATTAGAAATTACTTTAGGATATTAACAGCAGGCAATCGATGATCGACTCTTCATTCGCTTCCTTTGCATTATACGTAAAAGAAATAATGAAATCGACTTTTCATCGAATTTAGTGTAATCGGTAAACGTTTGGGCGGGGCACGATGGGAATTATAAAGTACATTTGGGAGAAATTTTTTATATTCTTAGAAATGGTTCTCGATTATAATTTTGCAATCGTTGCATAGAGGAAGACTTAAACTTTAAAACAGCGTAAAAATTTCTCGCGAATATTTGCAGGCGAATGATTCACAACAACAGCAACTGTTCATAACGCCATGATTAGGAACTATAAAATCAACGAAATTTTTTTCACTTTGCAAAAACTCAAGTTTCTAAATGGTTCAAAAATTTTCTACGGATGACTGATCTGTGACAAAGAATCATTCGATGCATGCCAGAGTTGCGAAAGAACTCGACGCTTAAGAAGCATTTATACGAAAGTATTTTTGAAAATTTGGAAGTTTCCGAGATATTTTTCTTAGGTGTGATTTAATTCTTTTCTAGTTGTACCAATATATAAATGATTTATTTATATTCATTTAATTCATTTTGTTATACTAATACGATTCATTTATTTGTAACTATTTGATTTCTCTATTGGTCTATTTCGGAGAATTTTAGATTTCTTAAATATTTCAGGTACTCGATCATTTCAGTTCGAATAGCCCGATTTAGTAATCTAAATTTTTCGTGTAACTCGACCCGTTTCCGGCATCTTCGAACTCGTCGTCTGAAAAAAATTTGATATTTCCGGGCTCATTCGGGAAAAATGACGCAAGTCGGTTGAGTCCGTTTCTACGCGATATCTGAGATTTTTAATTTTGTAACAATATTTTTAATATTGTAACATAACACGATTTTCCTTCATTCAGTATTTGAGAATGTATCCTGTTACTATTACCTATTGATTAATCTCTTTTTTCTTAATATTGTACTTAATTACATATTTTAACTTAATTATATTTACATATTTTACTTAATTATATTTTCCTTTAATTTTCGACTGAGTCTCGCATTGTTTAGAGCATAAAACAATCGGCGATTGTAAAATCACCTTAAAAAAAAATGAATATTCCGCGTACAATGTCACAGAATTGTCAAAATGCAAATTTTAATTGCAAAAACCACTGGGAACGATCTTATCAATGCATACGTACGTCGGTTGAAACACGCATTCTAAGAAAACAAATTACCGACCGAGGAAGATCAAGGAAATTCAAAAGCTTTTGCAGTTTAATCAAACGCAGGACAAACGTGACAAACGTGACGTAAAGGATGAAAAGCAAGTGGAGTCGAAAGACAAGATGCTCGTGACGCAATAGACGTTGAAGTTCTTCGTCTCCTTCGAGAATTATAAAACAATCTGGGCGCAGGACAATATCGCACAAAGCCGGAGCGTGGCGTCTGCTTTTCGTTCTTCTCTCTCTGCTTCTCTCTCTCTCTCTTTTTCTCTCTCTCTCTTTTAATTCATTAACTTTTTGTTAAATTACGATGCTGCTTCTGCTAATTGTGACTTTAGCCCTGGAAAATAATGCGTGCACGCGCTTCGCAACGAAAAGCCATTGTAACGCTTTGCCGGGTTGAAGAGCGGAAAGAAGAATAAGGCCGCGTAAAGAAATAAGGTTTCTGAAAGAGAGAGGCGAGAAGGAAGGGCGGAATAGGCGAAGAAAGACGAACAAAAGCGGGATGAAGGAGAAAAGAGAACGGCAGGAGAGGCGGGGGAAGTGAGGTAAAGTTAATTAATCCAATTAGAAACGCAAGTGTTGAAAACAGCCGCATAACGATCTTCGCCCGTTTTTCCACCCCTTTCTCTCGTGTCCTGCCCGAGGAAAATATTATCGGTCTAAAAATGCCCGACGAATGAAATTTCCTTTTCTTTTTTTTTTAACGAATTTCTCGTGCCAGAGGGATATTCACTCGCTTTCCGATATTTCACTTTCTCTTCGTGCTTTGGTCAGCGAAGCGACAGATCTCGTCTTCCAAATATCATTCGATATTTGTTTAAAAATATTGCGAAAATGAAAGAATACTCGGTGAATGGAGACGGTGAATGGAGACGTTGATGAAGGCACGAAGAACGAAGAGAAATAGAAACGAGCGAGTAGTCGAGCAGAGAGAGAGCACAGTTGAAAAAAAAATGATACACAAAGTTTGACACAATGAAGGAAGAAGAAACTGACGAGCAACACTTTAATTTCACAAGCAATATTTCTAAAAAAAATCGTCTTTCGTTTTTCATCGCACGCGTTTCAGTTTTGAACGGTTGCAATTTCGAGCAGATATTTTCGAGCGCGGATGTGCCTGCGGAACGAAGCGAAGCGGAGGCCATTGTTTCGATATTTTTGTTAGGAACAGCTTATGAAATATTGTAAGTCACCGGCAGCTGTAGATGCAACGTTTGCATAGGGTCGACGATCTCGTTTGGAAATGGGAAAATGGGCGGTTACGTTCGTCGAATCGCCAGATTTTAACGTTCATCGATCTGTCGCATTAGTTGCCATTTAACGGGCCGTGCGGCTAAACACTCGATACCGCTGGTTAAAATGTCCTTAACCGCGGAACGACTGTTACCACTGAGGGAAGATGAAAGCCATAATCAGGTCGGAAGGTCGTCGAAACAGGGACTCGATGAAACGAGTTCCGGTCCCGAATTTGCAATCCCTCGCACGCGATCCCCGTGCCGTTTTTCACTTGCCGCTCATTTAATCGAATTTCACGTTCCTCCGGAATTTTGAATTATTACGCGCGCCCGTGGCGCACGAAACTCTGTTCTGCAATAATTAATGGCTGTTAACTGTTACAGCATTAACGACGAGCTACTTGGAGCTCATTTGTTTCAATGTTTTTGGCGAACGTTCGACTCGAGTCAGTGTTAAAATATTATATATGACGTATTATGTGTAATGTATTGATCAAACATTCGTTGATCAACTTCATAAATTAAAATAAAATGCGACGCAGAGCAGTGACGATATTACAAACGTTGTTTTCTAAATTTCTTCAGCCTGCACGAACCTGTGGAGATATTGAGTTTTTGATTTCTCAGGACCCGAACATTAACGGAGTACTGGATTGAAAATTAGCGAGTTAGGATTGAAAAAGAATCGGTACCTAACTCGGGCTACCTGAAGCGGATTTTCAATACATGAAACACATCTCTATTTAAGTTTTATTTCTCTAATTACGTTGATATTTGATTGCAATCGTAATCGTTTGTCATTCAACTGTGTTCAATATATTACGTCTACTCGCTTTTGAATAAATAGCCATTTCATTATAGGAATGCAGCGTTGTGTCACATTGAGATTGAAAGTGATCCTTTTCATCGCACACGTTCGTCCCTGTACCTTTTGTACGCGTTACAATGAAATGCTAATAGAAGCACAGTGACACTCATAAAGTCGCCGCGTACGTCTGTGACAAGAAACTCTTAATATTTGACTGAGCCTTGGAAACGATTGATATCGATCGCAATGCGTTCGTACGTTGATGCTTTTTCCCGCTGTATGTTTTAAGACTGTTTGCCTGTAGTCTTATTATTCGTAGGCGGAACGACAGACAACTCTGTTCGGTAAACAACGTTGGAAAAATGCTCTGCTTTCGATGGAATATTTCTAGGCATTTCCACCGACGAGCAGCTTCTTTTTTCGTTTTTCATTCATAGGTAGAAACGAACGTTTTACATTCGACGTATAAATAAGCTTGTTAAAACTTTTATGTTAAATACATTTTTCGATTATATTGGATGAATGGCAGAGGAGAGACCGCGCTCCACGTGTAAAAATAAATAAAATTGTAAAATAAAATATTTTCGTTCGAGGTTTCATCATCAAGGAAATTAAATTTGAATATTTATAGAGTACACGTGAACTTGGCTAGTTGCCGATTGAATAATGTTGACAGAACTGAGCAGAGTATTACGCAACAAGTAACGATAAGTCGAGAAAACAGTAGAACGAACATATTTTAATAGTTCCATTTGCAAAATTGCATTTGAAATTAGAATCATCGACATCTGCGCTTGAATTTTCCAACTCGATTCTTTCGAAAACCAGGCCTCAAAAACAATTCTTTTCATTTACTTTTGCTCCTAAAATAATCTCTTCGATTGCTTCATACGCAGTACATGTGTACTTCAAAAAAATTCACACTCAAGTATTTTGGAAACAAGGCCTGAAGTAAGTAGAATTTTATTTTTTCTTTTCTTTTAGTTTCCATATGAATCTCGATGATACATGATATTTTCGACGTAAACTAAAAAGTTTAATCTTGAACAAATTGTAAACTAAATTCTAGATTCCAGTCCATCCAATTACCTATTCTTGGTACTTAATTATTTTGATTATTTTCTAACTCTTTTCTTTCTGAAGATGTCATGGTAATTTCATTTCGAATGATATCACTTAAGTGACAATCTTGAATTCTTTAATTAATAAAACAGCACTTTAATAGCATTTCTTTTCAAATATCACGTTCCAATAATTTTGGTATTATTATTACATTCTAAAATGTCACGTTCAAGTCCACAATCTTATTATGGCATTAGCGTCACTCACTGTAAAATTCATTATTACTGTACATTTATTTTTATCGCAATCTGTTTTCATGTTTTTTCGACGAAGCAACTGTTTTTTGATTAATTACGTTTATATAAAATTACCGAGATTTACTTTTTAATTTTATTTTCTCCAATTCTTGATAACTCTAATTTCTAATAACTAACAAATTTAACGTGTAACAAATGGACAAGACAGGTGCTGATAATCAAAATTGAAATTGATAATATTTAAGATGCTGAAATTAATTCTCACGTTTACCATTTTGAGAATTCACGTTTTTCATGGAAAAATAATAATTCGCACCTTCGCCGCACATTTTAATGATTCACGATTTCGTTGAGAACTAACTCTTTACCCTAGCTATTTTAAGGATTTTCAATTTTGCTAAGAAACAATTCTCACTTTTGTCACTTTCCTGAGATTACTTTAGAAAGTAATTCAGCGTGAACACAAGAACGTTGCCCCCTTGAAGAAACAGGACAGGACAGACCTCGTTCGAGCGATCTCGCGCGAATAGATTATTTTTTATCTCGAGTTGCAAGTTTGCAACAGAATTTCCTCGCGGGCCAACCTCTTTATTTCTGTACGAACAAGCGGCGGCTGCTCAGTATTCGATCTGTCATCGAGGTCACATGAAAATAGGAGACTGCGAGATTGAAACCGAATATCTCCGAACTCTTTTCGCGCGGAACGCTCGCACCGTTACGCGGATTATATGATAAATTCAGCCGCGGTAGCCAAGAAGAAATTCTGCGCTTCTTTTATACCACCGGACTTCCTTCCCTCGCGTCCTTTGTTTAAACTGCAATTTTGTTCCGCATCTCCAGAGAATGCGAAAGCTTCCATCGTCATTTCGAACGTACCGTGACATATATCCGACGGATTGCTACGTAACATAATAATTTCTTAACGATTTCTTGTTAATTGAACTTTGCTTTTCATTTCGTCTCTCTCTCTCTCTCTCTCTCGTGTAGAAACTTCCGGCTCTCCTCTGGCAAACTTTCCGAATATATATCCACGGAGACGTGGAAGTTTCGGGGCGATTTGTCCTGAAGTTCAAATAAATTTAAATGCGACGAAATTGTTAAAGATTTTGAACATCGTGGAAGTGTTTCAGTAGTGTCGACGATTTTGGAGAATCGTTTCTAATCCGAGAAAATTGACAATTCTGTTGTCACTTGCAAATGTTTCCCCTAATAATGTAGGTTATTTCGTTATAGAATATATAGAGTATATTTGAAAATTTCTCAATAAGAATGACAATTTGAGAAGAAAGAATTTTCACGGATGACATCGTTCAGTTTTTCCTTGGTGCGGTCATTGGAGATGTAAGCAGATTATTTGATCTTTATGAATTTTGAATCAATGTATTTTTAAATAGAATTCAAATATACATCTGAAATATTCACGTGAAATTATTAATATGTATGAATGTTCTCTGACGAGTACTGTGAAATTATTAATTCATGTTGGATAAAACGATAAAATGAAATTTCTGCTGCTAATGTAGAATCAACGTGATATCGTTTTGATTCAGATACAATTACATTTCCGTAAATTCGAACAAAGTAATTCGAGGATAAGGCTTATCGAAAAAGCTTAAGAAAACAGAATTCAATTTTACAGAATATTTTTATCAATCTACGCCTTCCAATTAATTAAACATTAAATTTAAAGCAAATTTAAATATTAATTAACTTCGTAAATTAATTTCTTTATTAATTTCAGTTCATACCTTCTCCGAGTATTTTTAAATATACCTTTAAACTTTCTTCAAGTCTGGCTTGATTTCTTCAAAGATTTTCCCTCTCTTCAGAACATAAGAAATCAATCATGATTTTTACACAAATACTGCAGCAATCCCTGAACTTTTATTAATTAATTTAATTAATTGTCTCGATCAATTTAATTAGTAATCCTTATTCCCTATAGAGGAAATTCGTAATTCAACGTTCATAATTAAAGTCGTTCGAATTTCTCGTTCTTAAAGCTCGTGTTTTCAAGCACACTGTCTCGGAATTTTGAAAATTATCGAAGAAAGTCAGATTTGTCTCGTGAACAGGCACGTAACATTATAGAAAGCATTGCGCTTCGTGCTCATCACGTCCTTTCATACAAAGTGGACGTGAATTTTCGTGAAAACGCTTGTTCAACGCTTACTAAACCCCACCTAATCTGGACCTAAACTGGATACTCTCGGATATTTTTTGCCGAAAATGGCATTCTCCTGGAGGCAAAACACGTGTCTTACATGGGACAGTATAATAGAGGTTAAAGGAAAGGTTTGCTCCCTTCAGATTACGGACACCAATGAGATTGATTGACCTTTGGCTTACTTGTGCCTCCATTGTCGGAACAAATTCTCCATCGATAATTTTAACAAATTCCTCTACTAATAGTTGGCACGAATTTTAAGTATATTATTCAATACTCAAATGAATAACTTGTGCTTAATTCAAGGAGCAGTAATGGACTCTTTTCCGCTCGATAATTTATTAATTTATTAATCGATATTCAAGCACTTACGAGAAATTTAAACGTGCAATGCATAAAATACAAAATGCATATAAAATATATCAAAAGCGGAATGTTCACTGTAATAGTTAATTGACGAAATTTTCCATTTTGACTTTATCTTTTAATTTTCTTTTTTAACTCTGTTTACAAAAGATATGTATTATTAAAAAATATATATTAGTTATATATTTTATACATTATACATATTATATATATTTAATATACATATACGTATTTTGATGATAATTTAATTATTAAAATGTGTATAAATCAGAAATAATATCGTGATATTTCAGTTCCATTCAATTAAGACTGCAGCCAATAAACGCGTTGTATACCCACATGTATGTAGATCAGAGATGACAAATAAGATTTGATCGCTGTGCCAAATGTTAGATAAAAATTTATTTCAATTTTCTTCCCGTGCCAGTATCTATAGCCAATATATATTATATACAAATAAACATATTGCACGATATAAGTTCATGCAATTATATTTATTGAATATAAAGAAATGGCACAAAATTAAAATATAAAAGTTAATGTTATAATAAATTTGAATTTCTAGTCAAATTTTTAATGCATGCATATAAAATATTAATGAATGCAAGGCCAACTTGGTGGCAAATTTCGAAAGATTTTTGAAATAAAATGTGAAGGGTTTTAGTGCTACGTTAATTAGAAATTTAAAAAATACAAGTTTAAAAAAAGTTTTTTACATAAAGTTAAAATTTATTACATAATTTTTTTTTATATAATTTTTTGCGTGCCGTGCAAAATATCTTGCGTGCCATGTATTTGTCAACGCTGATGTAGATGCTTCCGAGTAATATCTTATTCTCATAAATTCTCGCCCAGCTGTCGATTTCAATGTCCAGATCTTACAGTCCCGACCTTCTTTGGCCACTTGTTCGCCACTTGATGGTTCACCAGCAAGATCAGAACGTAACGCGCACCCTCTCCATTTCTCTTTCTTCTTTCTTCCCTTATTACCATTCTCTTTTGTAACTCTTTCAAACGTCAGAGTGGTAATCTCAATTCGTTAAGAACGTCTAACTAAACGGCTGAAGGTGAATTTTATTCGCGCGAGTTTTACGAACTTCGTCCTGCCTTCACGTTCATCTTCGTCAACTGCACATTATTTCTCTTGTTTTCTTACTTTTAATATACAACAGTTGGTATTCATGTCTGATAGTAGCGAAAAGTGAACTCGATCACTTCTGGTAAAGGTCGTATGAAATGTAGATAGTAAGATTACGACGAGACAAGTTGGCAGCATTCTGTTTCTATACGAACGGTCGTTTTGCAAACTGCACACAAACATTTTTATAGATATCTTCGTTTTCACTTAGAAAGTCGCCGATAACAATACTAAATAGAAACGACCGAAAGCGACACTGCAATCGAAATGATACGAAATCCCGATAGCCCAGCAAGTTGGTGAAATAATTCTTTCCACTTGTTCTCCATCCCGACTTCGGGGGGTTTCGATACAACAAGAACAAAAGAAGGGAGGGAAGAAAGAAAGGGAAAAAAAAAGGCAAACGAGAAACGCAACAGTTATTACCATCGTTACAGAGTCAGAGCGTTCACTGTTTAAACGATTGTTGGCCATTTAATAGATCCGGCACGTTTTCCCCGTTCGTACAATATAACCGGGGGAGGGGGGGGGATAGTTACACATTATGTGTGACCTTTCCGGCAGCTGAAGAAAGACCCTTTTGTCTGATGTGTCTTCATTCCGCGCCGTAATACATTTCGCCAGGAGTTCCATTCCGTTGGAAGAAAATTCAACCTTTTGTATCGACGGCGGTCCGCAGCGACAAAACGACTGCCTTTATCAGCGAACGATTTTCGGCGATTGTTCGAAATAAGAACGAAGATCCCGGCGAACAAACATCCAGCAGCGCGTGAATATTGTCCGTGCAAAGTTAGTGCAAAATCCTTTTTTGACAATATCGAAGATTGCAGAAAGGCTTGATTCAGCTCAACAAATCATTTCGGACCATATTCGGAAACTAGGATTGGTGTGGAAATATTCGAGATGGGTGCCACATGAGTTAAGTGAGAAGAATTTGAATGATCGAGTCATCATATGCACATCTCTGCTTGCACGGAACAAAATCGAACCCTTCTTGGACCGGATGATAACTGGGAATGAAAAGTGGATTACCTATGAAAACATCGTAAAGAAAAGGGCATATTGTGAATCCTGCAAACCTGCCCCCACTTCTAAACCGAAGTTGAGCCTGAGTAAGAGAATGTTGTGTATATGCTGACATTCGAGGACCAATACATTTGGAGCTGTTGAAACCGAACGAAAAGCGGGAAACTCGAAGAGATACTGTCAGCAATTGGATAATTTAAAAACAGCGCTCCAAGAAAAGAAACCGGCGATAGGAAGGTCTGCTTCATGATAATGCCAGGCTACATACTGCTTTGGGGACTCGTCAGAAACTCGCTAGCAGAGCTAGGCTGGGAAATTCTGTCTCATCCACCATAATCCCCGGACCACCCTCCGATTATCACTTATTTCTGTTCTTACAAAATTATTTGCAGGGCAAACAATTCAAAAACGAAGAAGATATCAGACAACCACTAGTTCAATTTTTCGCCTCTAGGGATAAGGCATTTTTTAAAAATAGGATATACAAATTGCCATCACACTGGCAAGAAGTCATAAATAATGATGGAAATTATGTTATTCAATAAAGTTTATTCAAGGTATGAAAAATTTATTAGTTTGTTTTATTCTAAAAACGGACAGAATTTTCCGGTAGACCCAATAGGACGAATCCGATCGTTGGCACAAGTTCCCGTTGTCAAACGGCAAATATTTCCAATAATTTTAATGAACAGTCTGATTATTGGTTTTTAAACTTCATATCTATTTTCTACGAATGATATTTTATTTCAAAGTGCGATATAATCATTGTTACGACAAGAATTTTGATGAGGAGGATAATGTAGTTCATCTACATTATATGATTCTTTTTCTTTTTCTTTATTTTGATTCTTCAAAGAAGAATGGAACACATGTGTTTCCCGAGTTGTATGACATACGTTTCTCCAAAATTACCGATCGATCAAGGTTAATGAAATAATTTCCAACATTGAGTACATGTTTAAGACAGCTATCCATATTGCACGTACACAAACAGATTCACAATAAATATATTGTAACCTTTCCATGGTTTTAGAATTCTCGACAATTCATTGTAGTACGACAGATACGGAATGCATAATATATTCGTAAGAATTTACGTAAACAGCCGTGTATGGTAATGGATATTCAATATCTATGGATACAACGTCAAATGAGCGGAACAAAAATTTGCTCAAATCTAAAGATGTACTCTCCTAATATCGCTCTCTGACTGGATATTAAAAAAAAAAACTAATTTGAACGAGAAATTATATTATTTTTATTATTCACAAATGTCACCGTTCGAACGGTTTGAAAAAAGGAAAAAAAAAGGAAAGAGGAAAAAAATGACAAACGAAACGCGAATCGGGGCGATGACAATATAAGTTCGATACGACTGAAAAATTTCAAGCTGGTTGCGTGGCCGATCGAACAGAGAAAACGTCGCAGATTAAACGAAGACGACAAAAAAAAAAGAAGAAAAAAAAGAAAAAATAACGCCACCAGAGACGAATAACAGATGTCTTCTATCGCGTCCCCTCGCGTTTCACGCTGTTGGTCATTTCCATTGCGAACGTTGTGAACTTATTACGCCGGCCGTCTAATGAAATTCTTCTCACTTGTCATTCTTGTATTAACATTTCCCCAACGAAAAACCCGGCGCCGTAGCTCGATTTCATTAAAACTACGGCAACGCTTTCGCCTCCTAATATGACAAACAAAACGGAAGAAAAGCAAAGAACGAAGTAAAAAGAGAAGAAAAGGGCGAGAGGCGAAGGGAAGAAAAAAAAATGGAAATGTCTGGAACAGCGGTGAAAATACGTTTGATCATCGCGCGGCCACGTGTTACGCTTCGTTTGCATGAACATTATTTAAATTTTTCTTTTTAAAAGGACGCGACCGATTGAGAGGGAATTGATTTGTTTATTGATAAATTTGGTATTTAAAACGGTAAAGTTGAGAAAAATGTGTGCAAGACAGAAATCTATACTGCAATCGTAATCGTAATTTTGCAGAAAAATCAAGGTATTAGTTAGTCCTATGGATTTGATCAAAATTTACGTATAATTAAGCAAATCAAGAAGAAAAATGGCAATTATACGTATAAAGGTAAAAGTGTCACGACTCAAACTTGAATTTTCCCACGAAAAGGGAGAAACTGTTTGTAACAAAGTCACTCGATAAAGTCGTAACACTGACAAAAGTCAATGAGTTTCAGAAAGCAAAATGATCAGATATACGTCATTTTCCATTCATTTTCTGAAATTCCCCGAATTTGACGATTTTAATATTCTTTTTCTTAGCATTCTTTAATGAATTAAATTATTTTATATGTGTAACACTTACGTGTGTAAAAAATGTTATATGTGTAATAATATTTCACTGTGCACTTCAATAAACAAAATAATATTATATACATACGTACCTATATTTAGAGATACGGTATATTTTAAATGAGAAAAAGAGAAGCACGCCGTTAATAAATTCACTCCCGAAAATATCAATAATCTCTGAATGAAAGAAATAAAACATTTCGTACGCTAGAAAGAAACAGTAATTTTTAATACTTTGGCATGGAAATCTTTTCCAATAAATATTGCCACTGTTACACGGAGTAATAATAATTCGTAACGCTGGAGCGGAGTTGTAGCAGGGTGCTAGGACAGATCTGAAACGATCGTTCGTTTACTATTCAGTTATTTGCTTTGCTGGTTACAACCGATTTCACCGCGACATGGTGGCGGAGGATTTTAGAAACTATTGATGTACAAACTATTAATGGTATCGTGCGCGTATCGTAAAAGTCGAGACGATTGTTCACGAGCACGGAGCTTCGCTCGCTCGACAATCATACGATCAACTTTATTTTCGACAGTCAATTTCACGAATTGGAAACAGATTGAATAGCCTCGATGCATCGATCATCTCTGCCTGCGTGACAGGACAGAAAAAGGAACAAAAGTTCAGGATTTCGAAAATAGTTCTCCTTGTATTTTGAAAGTATTTGAGGCCATTGCAATTTGAGCGATTATTATATCGAGTCGAATTGGATTGCGGTTATTTTTAAAATTGTCGCGAATATAACCAAAGGAATCTAAATAAATATAAATTTGTTTTCCTTTTTTTATCAACTAATAAGTAATAAATTGCAATTTTTTATATTACACTAAACACTCAATTATAACAAATTCGTCAGTATAAATATTTCATCCAATTTTCCAGAACTGCGTAGGAATCAGTCTAATCAAATACAATGAACGTGCATTTTCAACTGATATTAAACATTTATATTATATCGTGTACATTTTAACGTATATTGTTCTTTAACGTATCTTTTAATAAAAGTTTGCTCGGAAAGACGATGACTGATGGCTTAAAAATGATCCATTGTTGTTTAAATAAAATTACGATAATTTGCACGTACAGTTCTAGCGTAAAGAATGAAAGAAAGTACGGTTGAAACGTTTTACACGTGGAATATTATTTCCAAAATCATCTGGCAATCATTTTGACGTTAAATTCGAGTTAACTCCATGCGTGATTTCCCGACAATTGAAGTTTCCAACAAAAACGATGTTTAAATATTTCAACCGTTTAAAAAGTTTAATTATTTCGCCAGTAGCTGCCACGTTCAAATCCGAAAAACGAAGAAATTTGTTTCGCGTAATATGTTTTCAGCGTCGTTTGATTAAAAAGCAATAAATACCCACTAATAAATTCTCCTTCAACGAAAACACGGACACGCTTCATTTTCGTCTTTTTTATTAGGTTTTACATTTCGTTGTAGTTATGTAAAAATGTAGCTATGGAACAGTATGGGATTTAATGCATCTGAATCTAACTAAACGGCAAGTAAGTAACGTAATCAATATAACAATTTGCAAATACATTTTAAAGACTAACAGAAATAAAATAATCCTGATTTTTGTTCCAATGAATTATTATCAGGACAAACATCACGGGACTTTTAACGGTTGAAAGATTGTCAGGCTTTTAAAACAGTTATTTACTTAAAAGCTGTCCTACAAAAATTTAAAAAAAAATGAAAGGAAAGAAGAAAAAGGGAAAAAGTGTGCAAAAAGCTGGTACGATGGAAAAAAAAGAAATTAAGATATATAGACAAACACAACAGGTTTAACACGATACTCTGTTTACTGATTGGACAAAAACAACGTGGAAAGAATGTTATTGACAATCCTGTGGTTTTTTAAACCAGAACATAACGAATCTGATTGGACAGTAAAAAAAAACACAGACAGTAAATCAAACACTGCCGATATTTTATTGAGAATTTATGATGTTTTGATCACGGATTACCGTTCCACCAGGAAACAGTTTTTTTGCATTTCTAATGCAACATTCGTGCTGATGGTAATGAAGAAATGTCGCGAAATCCGATAAGTCGTGATCTAGTGCCGACAATTCGTTTGCTGCACGGTATATTTCCTTATTTCTTTCTTGTTTGATTTTTCACCAAGGAACGTATCGCATGATTAAGAAAAAAAAAAAAAAAAATAAGAGGAAAAAACAAAGATATAAGACGTATATATAACGCATATGCATTTTTACACTAGGACGATTCGTTTTTTCTTTCTTAACGAACATTCTGCTCATTGGTGACAAAATTCAACTTTCGTACGTTTTCGTTATTGAAGTTGTTTCTCAATGAAACTAATTAATTTGCAAAATCAAACGTCAAATTTTTCGCAGTTAAATTATTTTGTTTTTAGGAATGACAACAAATGTGGGGAACAAATGAAATTTCCGGTAACGTGGAAAAGCGTCTGAGATTCGTAAAAAATTGCCCATCCGTGCAATCTGTTCGTAATAGTCCTCGTTCAATATTATTAAACAAATATTATTAAAAATATTATAAAAAAGTGACGCGAAACATACTATCTTTGGAGCACAGCTCGAGCACAGCGAAGACCACGCCCTTTAAAACGCTTTTTGTTTTAACGCGATATCTCTAAAGGCCCCCATAGACGTTGAAACATGCTGCGATGCATGCATCAACTCGTAGGTTTCATGAAACATCAGATGATGTTTCAGAATCAGCCTGCCTTAACTCTAC
>WIUT01000792.1:0-37428 GCA_010645135.1 Tetragonula clypearis
CATAATATATATATATATAGTTGGGGCACGTTCAAACGCGGCAGATTTCAAATATATATATATATATATATATATATATATATATTTCGGTCGAACCGAATCGTCGAAGCCTTTCGTGCTTGAACAGTCATTTATGCAATCAGAGCGCTTGAAATATTGACGATTGAAATATTGATAAATTTTAAATGAATCGTAATTCATCGATCAATGGCGTCGAAAAAAAAGTACGAATAGAAGAACTGGTGCAGCGTTCCTACGTTCCTACGTTCCTACGTTCAATTTGCGATTATAAATATAATATATATCCTGTATCTGTGCGTGTTATTTGTAATTATTTTTAAAGAAAAATTTAGTTCCATTTGGAACCGTTGTGTAGAACCGCTATAGTGAATTGATAAATGCGTCGCGAGAATGACGAAGAGAATCAGACATCAGATGACTCGCCTAACGTCGGACACGAAAAAGCATTATACGTCCGGTCTATTCCGCATCTTAGTCAATGATACAGCAATAAAGACGCAACACTGTTTCGACAGTTTTGCACGATGATGTAAATTACAGTCGGTATATCACGTTTATCGTCGTTTAGTCTCGCGTTACAAATTCCACTAGAATGGTGGCTTTTTAGTTATTAAAGCTCGTGCCACGAGAACAGAATTCGTTCAACGTATTATTGACAAAAGAAATTAGCATTGGAGCACAAAGTAGGTGGAAAATGTTTTCCCAACTTGAGCTTCTTTTTTTCTTTCGTCTATGTATATAAC
The DNA here is from genome assembly GCA_010645135.1 of Tetragonula clypearis. Lineage (NCBI taxonomy): Eukaryota > Metazoa > Arthropoda > Insecta > Hymenoptera > Apidae > Tetragonula > Tetragonula clypearis. The sequence goes on from WIUT01000792.1 coordinate 765, forward strand.
GGAACGATTTCCGTATTAAACGAACGATTAAAGTATTGCGCCACGCGGTAATGCGAATCTTAAAGTAGTACAAGCTGTTATATACTTATATAATATAATTTAAATGACTGTAAATATTTTGTGTATCTTTTTTAGAATCTCTTTGCCCTTTGCCAACGACAGTGCGTACAACAAAATAACGCAAATTCAACGAGATTTCAAAATGATAGATAACACGCGACGGATCATTTGATGTCATTGACACACGTACACGTTTCTTCGTATCGCTTACGTGTGATAACATGCGTAAGATTGTATCTTCCTGCATCATTTGTCACTTAAGTATGTGTTTGTCACTGAACGAAGCGGATGATCTAAGAAATGTACGATAATCGTGTGAGTGTCCTGCTATTTCACAGTTAAATTAACGTGCCACGTCATTTTTTTTTATACTCGAGAACAATAGGTAATACGCTCTGTTCCCTATTGTTTTGATTGTTCACGTACGTTATATTTTCAATTGGTCTTAATTTAAGAGTATGCGTTCAATTTAACTGAATTGTCTATAACACGCATACTCTGGAAACTCATTTTTTCATTTACAAGATTGAAAATGATACTTGTCGTGTAAAAAAAAATTGAACAAAGTGAGACATCACTAACGAGTAAGCGAAACTTTTGCCTAATCTTATTTTACTGTTTCTCAGATCGACACGAAGATACGTTGGAATTAATCTTGAAATTATCATTTTCAAAATTTTTTCGTCTTTGTAAATTGAAAAGGATACGACGATGACTAACGTCCAAGATGAAGACGCTGTCATGCAAGAGATAATGGTACTTGGAAAGCTTCTGCGCCAGAATGGGGAAAAACTGTTAAACGCCTCTGGCAAGCTCTGTTTGTCCGCTAGTTTACTGTATAATTTAAACGAAGCTTTCTCTCTGGTTGCCAATGGATGCGAAGATTTGGAAGCTTCGTTTCAAGTATGCAACAGCTCAAAGATCGACGTATTTCACGATCTGAAATTTCTACATGACTTTGTACAGAAGACAATTGGACTAAAAGTGACTTATTGTCCAACCAATCCTAAGATACCCGTTGACATTACTAAATTTAAATGCTTGAAATATCTAGAATTAAAAAAAATCAACATTGATACCGTAGAAGGACTTAGACGCGTTAGAGGCCAACTTGAAAGCATTGTCTGTGCTGGTAGAAAAGGAGTTTCCGATGTGAAGCAATTGTTGGGTAATTGTAATTAAAAAATTACAGTCGTTACAATTATGCGGCACGTTTAACGTTACAAATACTACTACTACTGTATCTTTACGCAGCAAATTGTGGCGGAGACACTGGTATTGGATTTGTGTGGGGCTCTTTGAAACATTTGGCATTGCCGCACAATGCTCTTGAAAAATTGGATACATCTTTAGAGTTAGTACCTTGGTTACAGGTAATAGATCTGAGTCATAACTTGATAACATCTGCCGATGAATTATCTTGTTTGCCAAATTTGAAACATGTAAATCTTGGATATAACAAACTTGAAAGAGTACCTACCTTTAACGAAGCTGCATCACGCTTATTGCAAGTACTAGTTCTGAAGAATAATTATATAGAAAATTTAGATGGTAATACATCGTGTTTACCTATTTTTATAGACATAATTTATAAGAGCGTAAATATATTTATAGATTATTTTTGTTTAAACAGGTATGCAGAGTTTAGAATGTTTAACGGAATTAGATTTATCGTACAATTGTCTGATGGAACATTCAGTCTTGTGGCCTTTGGGAAAAATGTCTGCTTTGTTATGGGTATCGTTAGAAGGCAATCCCTTGTCGTATCATCCGAAACATCGATTATTATCCGTGAAACATTTACATCCAGCTTTGAGCGATAGCAAGGTAGAGCATAGACGCAATCTGCTGTACTATTATAAAACGTCAATTTTGCGGAACACTTGTACGTTGATGGTAAATAAAATTTCACGATTTAGTTTGTTTTAGATCATTCGTCATTTTCAAGAACGGAAAAACAAATTATTGCAGATAATCGGTTCTTTGTGATTAGATCTGAAAAATCCGCGTCAAAGGAATTGCTCGATTCAGTATCAAGTTCCTTGAATTCCAGTACCTTCTCTACGCCTTCTAACGCGTCTACGATTAACGAATTTGTAGCAGGAACATCGGAGAGAAGAGATAGTAAGGTAGAAAGAAACTTACCTAAAAGTAAAAAGAAATCGCATGGCATAAAAGAAGCAGTTATCGCGGAAGTTGAGCATGAAAAAAGAGATGTAAAAGCAGATCCTGGTATTTCTTATTTAGGTAATACCGTTATTTTCTAATTTAATTATTCTTTCAGGTTATCGAGTTGACGTAAAAGAATATTAATTTTTCGACTTTTTTGTTTGTTTGTTTGTTTGTTCGCAGAAACAACCTCGCAAAGTCATTTAGAAACGAAGAAACAAATTTTGGAGATACGAAGAAGATACGGAGAAGACAAGTGGTTAAGTAGTCAAGCTGGGACGTTTGTTCAAGATATTATGGGATTACAGCCTGCGACGTATTCGGTAACGTCGGAATTTACGATAGAAAATCTAGATGCTACAGATATAGCCAGTATTGAAAATTCTGCGAGTCTCTCGACGAGAGATGCGCAATCTGAATCTTTGACGGAAGCGACTAGTGAATTTAACAACGAAAATGAAGATGAAACTAAAATATCAACCGAAGGAGAGAATATTTCCAAAGTTGCATCGAATAATAATTGTGCGAACGCTCTTGAGAATATATCCGAACCTGCGTATGATCCAGAACAAGGTATATTGTGAAGAGTTAGTTGCCAATATATCGTTGAAAAATTGTTTTACTTTAATTGTTACATTATTAATATCTCAACAGAAGTGGGGAATTTGTATCTGGTTCGGAAAAAGAAAAACTCGAGCGAATTGGAAGATTTATTTCTAGTAATAACGCCGGAGTAAGTATTCGTTATATTTAAAAAATAAAAAATTTTACATTTTTATTTCTATCGTATACGTAATTGCGTATACATCGTAGTGTTATTCGAGAGAGAGATTCACTTACTGGGAAATTGAGATGCTGTTGGTCAACGAGTTCTGTTTTATCGTGTGTACTTGGCAGGAGTGAGCCAGTAACGGTAGATATGATTTTTGACACCACGCGAGAACATCGCCAAAACAGGAGATATTTTGTAGAACTAAACACTGCAAAAGTGAGGAATGAGAAATATATAATAAATAAGATAAATGACACGCGAGTAATATTAATAATATTATTTTTAATCATTTTGCAGGAAATAGTCGAAATAATTAACGAGAGGATAAAAACAACACCGATATTGTTAAAAGTTTTTAAATGCATGAAATGTTCGACTCATTTTTCTCAAGATTCAGAATATATCACTTTTATGAGTTCGTCTGCGTCAGGTATATCTTTTGAGAACAACACAGATTACAGATATTTTACTAGTTACGAACTTATAAAATTTTAAAATGACAAATTTAAATGTGTATTTCAGCTGCAAATCAGTTGAAATGCCCCACCTGTGAAAGTACTTTAGTTATAGAAATCGACGAATTATCCACCTCGAACGTAGAAAATGACACTCCCGAAGATTTATCGGAGAACGTAACGAAAAATCAACATTCGATAAACGCAGCAAAATCCGATTTGCAACATTCTGAATCTTCCTCCAGTATCGGTAAGTTTCAGTCGGAATCTGCGACATTTGCAGTTGATATTAATCGATTAATACGAGAATGAGTGCAACGTTTGACAAAAGTCACGTATTTTTTATATATAACGAAATACCTCGAGTTTACTATTTCCATCTGTATAATGTTTCAATTTATTAATTTTAAAGGTAAAATAATAAATGCATTCTACGATAAACTTCTACGTTAACCACGTACATTTGTTTGTTTATAATTTCAAGTTTTTATAATATTATAGTAGTATTTAAGTTTTACGACGGAAATAACAATCATTAATTTATCGAATGCGAATGCACTAATTTTGTAACTACTGACTACTTACTGCATATCCATGTATCGTATTATTGATTGGGATTATAACATACTAATCCCGGTGCAGGTGGAACGGAGGGTCGAGCTATATCCGTCACCACTTCTCTGGTACAGTCCGACTCTCGCACACAAGTACAAGTCCGCTGTAAGCTTCAGCCACAGTTACATTTTGTTACAGCGATTTCTCTTTTCTCAAGCTTGTTTCACGATTAAAGACGCAAAGCTGTAATATTACTACTTGCTTTACTATTTACCATTATATACGCCGGTAATATCTCAGGGCCATATTTTTATTTTTGTACTTGCACATTTGTTCTAAATAATTACAGCGATTTTATTATATCAAAAGAAAAAAAAAAAAAAAAAAAAAAAAAAAACTATTAACCACGAGAGAAAATGTGCAAAATCTTGTAAAGAAAAATACGAGTCCGATCTACTTGAAAAGCAGAAGATTGGACGAAGCAAAAAGAAAAGTATGAGCCATCTTTTTGATTTATAAACTTACAACTATTACAGTAATTAATATATGTATATAGTAAATACTGTGCGTTAAATTTAAAAGAAACGATCCAGATGTAACTGTACTTTATTTTTGTTGTTAACAGGTTCAGCAACGAGTTTGGAGGAATCGAGGGAATCGACACCGTCTGCAAATGCGTTAGATAAAAAATATGAAAGTGACATAGAAGTGCTTAGCAATCCGAGTCAAAGTAGCATCGAGGTTCTAGATGATGGGTCAAGGTAAACTGTATTTTTTCCATAGCCTATTCGATAGCCTGTTCGACCTATTCGTTCGTTCGTTCGTTCGTGCAAAATATCTTATTTATCGACGTATCGACACAGAACACATCTTACACCACATAGAAAGCGCTCTTCGGAGGAAAGACGGGCTGCTGTTGTTCCGTGTCTTTTAACGATACCAGATGCAGCACCAATCGTGACTGGTTTGACAGAGAGTAGTTCTTCGGGTTTGTTAATTTTAACATTTTTATTACATTTTTCGCCATGAAAATTATTATGAATTTATCACTATTAATAAAACTGTGTCCGTGTAGGTTCTTTGACGGATAGTGTCTGTACCGCGTACGAAAATAAAGTAACGAGACAAATAAGCGTGGATGAAAAGTCCCTTAGTAACAATGACAAAGAGATTAAATCTTCGCCTGTGACGAATTTAACTTCTATGCTAGGAGGTTGGTAACAGTATGTGTTTTTAATTCTCTTCATCACTTTTATCTTTGTACGTGTAATATCAATTTTAGGATTACTTCAAAGTATAAAAATTGGTACTAATAAACCGTTAGAGTTAAAAACGGAACAAGCGTCGCATTTAATGGGTAGTAATGTTCAGTATTCTTATACGGATTTCAACAGTATAGATCATAGAATAAAATTACATATCATTTTGAATATATTCGAACATGAAAACGAAGAGCTTATTCTTCTTCTCAGAGTAATGTATTCTATATAAACAGATTCTATATGAACAAACCTGTTTTTGTTAAATGGACATTTTTCAAACGGATATCGTTAATTTATTTGTAAACTTTTAGGCAGATATTCTAATGCAAAATATGAAAGATACGTTTCCTGGTTGTTTGGTTTTATCTACGTCGAAAGTTTACGTTCTTAAAATCGTTGGACCAGAAGGGTAATGACGAAGTAAAATATAATTCTCATATCAAAATTTCATTTATTGGAAATCTGTTACGTTTTTTGTTTTTTGTTTTTTTTTTTTTTTTTTTCTCTCAATTGCCATTACACAGAGAAAATCCACAACGCTGGTTGCACAAAGAAATTAGCTGGACGATAGACAGATTAAGACGTTTCTCGCCGATACCATTTAAACAAGGCGTTCTAATTGAATTAGAACAACCTAACAGAACAAACGACGAACTGAATTCTACTATTACGTTTCTCTGCATTCTGCAAGACCTACAAAGAACGCTCAATTTCTTGCTTTACGTTACTGGTAAAAGATAAAAGCGTTTGATATTTTAATATCAATATTTAGATGTAAATACATATGAGGTAATGATTGTTTTCTTCGTAGATTTCTTGTTACCACCTATTTGCGAAGAAGTTGAACTGAAAATATCAGAACAGTGTACTTCTCTGATGCACCGATTATTAAAAAATTGCAAAAATTACCAGGATAAAGATACTGTTAGACACCTCGCTTTATTCTCTTCTGCGTTATTGAAGTATCAAGACCGAGAAGTTCAACTTAAATTATCTAGCTTAATAATAACTACTTCTGTTTTGGCGATATGCAATATGCAGTGGCTTCTTCCAGGCAATAAGGAATCACCGTGTCTAATAAGAGAACAAACAATGAGCAATTTGATCGGAGTTGTAAGTGTCAAAGTAATATTGATTGAAAATTGAAAAAAGAAATCTTTGCAAAAAAAACTGTACTTTGATTTTTTGTGCTTAAACGTATTATTTGTTATATTTTTAGAAACATTGCAACTCTTCGCTAACCTTGAATTTCTTAGACGAAATAGTAGGAGAGGAAGAAGTATGGATTTTGAACTTCGTCAGCACGAGCGCTGCTGAAGTAGTTATTACTTCTATACGATCCCCATGGGAGGAATTATTTTCGATTCCCTTACAAAATATGATTTCCAAATCACAAGATAACGAGAGGACGGAGAACTAACACGTACAGGAGAGTATTCTAGTCAAATAAAACGAACAATGAATTTCTAGCGAATACAGGTTTATCAAATTAATAGTTTACGTAATTTTGTACGTGTTACTCACAGACAATTAATTTATACAAAATTTGTAATTTAATTAAACGAAGAAAAAATAGTAAATAACGCTTGACCAACAAAAATATACAAAATTATATAATATAGCAAATACTCTGTCGTAGATAATACTAGTTTTTAATTTAACGTTTATTTTGTATTTTTCTTGGAGCTGCTTATTTATGATAAAATGACGATGTTGTAATGTATTATGATAAAGAAAATACAACGTAAAAATAAGAAAAATATTTAAATATTTAACGTAAACAATTATTTTCGTATCTTAAAAAATTAATTTTACACACACACACACACAAAACAGTATTTCTTAAATTGTAATATTGAAAATAGCATATCTTTTAAAATGTTTTCTAATAATTTTTTATTGAATTATTGAAACAAATGAAATTTCAAATGGTGCTATTGACGTTAAGATACAACTATTAACTTTCTACATCGTATATCAATAATTTATTGTTACATATCTTAAATGATTGAATGCTTAAATCAACGCACAAATCAATAGTTACGATTTATTTATTATTTTATCGTTGAGAACACAATAACAGATTTTTTTGTATTTGTCCATTTATATCCAATTTAAAACAAAAACGTTTGCATTATAAAGAGAACGAACCGTACAAATTCATTTGTTTCTAAATATATTTTAGAAATATCAAAAGTATTAAAACTTGTAAATATTTAAAAAATTTGTACGCTTCCTTCTCAACAAATATAATTATCACAACAATGAGCAATACTTAAATATTAATCTGTGATATATTGACTTTTACTATTTATTTCTTTATCCATACATATATATATATATATTTCGTATAGATTTCGTGTGCACTTGTATATACTGTAAAACTGTCAACTAACTATTGATTTGTAACAAGATGAAACAAATGTACGAGACAATCTTAGCTGTTAGGCTAATGCCAAAGTTAATTGTAAATTTATGCATTGTATCAATTACTGTTCGCCAAATGGTTGGATTTTTAAATGATTGATATAGCTCGGTATATTTTGAGAATGACAAATGCTACTTGTATATATGTAAATAAACTGTTACAATATCTATTACACAAAACGTGTTACGTTCCATTAAGTTGTAACAAAATGTAAAAGTATAGAACAAATGTATTTGAATTTCGCGTTACTGTGGTTCTATTTGAGACGGGACACAGAGATGATGTGTGTACACAAGAGATCGTATTGATGATGATAATAGGACATGTAATATGTAAATGAAACAGTTGGAAGATGCTGAAAATAACTCAATGCGTTCCTTGGACGTGTACAAAGTGTGTGTTACCAGCTTTAAGTTGCAAAAGTACAGTGAGAAAAAAATGAATCGGTGTCAAGTAGCCAATATGATCTGTATCGTAAAATGTGTAATATTGGCGACAACTAGTAAGTTCAATTATTCTTACATTTTGATTTATCACGTTGTTTCGTAACAAGAATATATTTTCAGTTCCACTTATTGCTGGACACTTTGGATATCGCAAACGTGGTACGTACAACGTGTACATTTCTAATAACGTTTTTATTTTGCATTCAATGCAATATTTCAGATCAGCATACTTGGGTTCGAAAATTCAAATTGTGCGATGGAAAATTGCAGTCCCCAATATCCATATCGTCGTTTAAATCGATAACTCTTCCACTGCCTGCGCTCGAGATAATTGGGTATCATGATTTTTTGCCCAGTCCATTATATCTAAGGAACAATGGTCATTCAGGTATTACGATTGAATTGAACTCTAAGACGATATTTGATAATATATCTCTCTTTTCAGTCGTAGTAAATGTAAATAATCATTTGAGAAAAAAGTTGCCTTATATATTTGGAGGCTCGCTCGACATAAATCAAGAATATGAAATAGATCATTTGCACTTTCATTGGGGTGCAAGAAACAACAGGGGATCTGAGCATGTGTTGAATGGTATTAGGTAAAACAGCATAAAATATATACGAGAAGAACGTATGTATAAGTGTAGAAACATTATTATTTTTCACTTAATTTTTTCACGCGTTCCCTAGATATCCTATGGAAATGCATATAGTTCATAGAAATAGGATTTACTCAAATTTGTCTAATGCATTGAATCACAAAAACGGTCTTGCAGTTTTAGGAATCTTTTTTCAAGTAAGTTCTCGTGGAGTAAATTTTCATTTTTCAGGGCATTATTCTATTTAAAGTTTATACCTAGTTACAGGAAGAAGATAACGAATCGTTATGTTCTATCATAAATCACTTGACAAGCGTGCGATGGTTAAACAAGGAAATCAAATTAAACACATCTGTAACACTGGCTTCGTTGCTACCCAAAAATACAGATGTATTTTATAGCTATAAGGGTTCCTTGACTACACCTCCGTGTAACGAGGTTGTTACGTGGATAATTTTTTCAACGCCTGTACCAATATCTTTCTTACAGGTAAGCACCCTCTCGATACCTGAAATTAATATTTCAATTAATATCGTTTTCTGCCGAGATTTCTCCTTTATTCGTTCTCCTTATTCTTACGTGTGTTGTTTGTTTGCAGTTAAATAAATTTCGATTACTTTCCGATGAAGATAAATTGATAGCTGATAATTACAGGAAATTACAAAATATCGGACTGAGAAAAGTGTACATTAGGAAATTAAATCCACGTTTATTCGTGAAATATAACGAAACGATTTTTAACGTCGCGGATTTGGACTGGTTTTGGCACTAAATAAATTTCCAGATTGAAATGATTTATTTTGAATTTTGTGCCTTCGAGCACTGTTTAAGCAAAATAAAGTATGACACATTTTTTCGTCGAGCTGAAAATGAAAGATAAAATATATATATATATATTTCAAATTAACCGTATTCGGATACAAGTAGTTCTTAATACCTTAATACCTATTACCACAGAGGATAAAAAAATATATATATATATCGATTGGAATAACTAAAAAAAGTAGCGTTTAATTTCAAGAGATAAAATCTCTTTCTTAACTTCCTGTAGCTTTTTAGGCATTCTTATCTATTACTCGAAACTATTTAATTTCGCCCGATGAAATTTTCATATACTTTGCTGTTTCGAGAATTCAGTTGCGAAAAGAATGACTTTGTACAGTGAGTTTTTATTCTCAAGTTATTTAAAAAAAAAGAAAGAAGCATGGACAGCAGAAGAATAAACACTCTCGTCGAGTGTAGTTGTTTAAAAAAGGCGGGAATTTTTTGCCTCATGTCTGACACGCACGTACTTGAGTAGTCGCGTGGATCAGTTTGAATCAGTTACACCTATCCGTGTAACTTTAATACGCGTTGATCTAACGAAGTGACAAATAACTGGAGAATATGACGATAGAGCTGATAAGATCGAACTTGATCCGAAGGCGTTACACTTTTTGACAATGTCGTCGTTGAAATTGCAGAGGATTTGAAAAAACCAATCTACGTTGACGTACGTACAAGGAGTCGTCATTTGAGAAATTCGAAGCGCAGACCAGCAGCAGTCCAGTGCAACGTGCAACGTGACAGTGTGGTTTATTTTAAGCAAGGAATTCCAGAGATGTCACCAACGATGACAACAGCTGAAAACATTTCGTGGCGATAATCGAAAATCATTTCGTAGCATCTTACGTTGTACCGTTGTACGCTTCTACAGGATATACACGCATGAATTCCTACATCTAGGTTATGCGGCGCTTATTTATCGATCGATTTTACTTCTTTCGTATTTGACCGACCCGTTTGTTATTTACGACGGATTCAGAATACAGAGAATTCGTCGCAATTCGCCTGTCATCGTGGACTAAAGATATCTTTTTTAAACAGAAACTATTCGTTTCGCAAAGTGAAGAATCGAAAATGGTCTTCGAGTCGATCGTTGCTGAACTTCTGAACAAAGTATTGGGAGAGTACATTCAAAATTTGGATTACTCGCAATTGAAACTGAGCTTATGGGGAGGTAAGCATCGTTACGAATTACCTTACGAGAGAAATTATTTTAAATAATTATTTGTTACGGAGCATTCCACGTACGTATGGTGATACGAGGTAATGCGAGAAATGTGCTTCTGCACAATCGAAAAGTTTTCACAAGAGCTCGAAGGAGATATAGAAGAATAAAATTTGCGATAACACTTGATGCACGGGCATAGCCTTCGAATATTTCATAAATGTATATACGTGGATGTATTATTAGTAGGTCGACGTGAGATCAGCTTCTATTTATGCTACGATCTCTTCGTCTTTATCGCTTTATCGCTTTATCGCTTTATCGCTTACGAATGTGTGCGTGAATTACGTATACGTATATACATATACGGTGACTCCCACTAACGGACATCTTGCAATTGCTTTCCGGCGGCATATTTGAAACGACAGTTGCCTGTAAGAAATTGTCAATGTGCGTGAAATATGTGTTATTATTTGTTAGAACTATCATTATAGAAGTTTTATAAGTAATTGTGCAATTTTATTATTTTAACACGATCGAACCCGCCGATATCGTTGATTTCAGACATTTCGTTTCTTTACAAGTGTTCAAAATATACGGTCTACAAATTTTTTAATGTTCTTCAATACTGCGATTTACAGCATTTTTGAAAAGGAAACTATCTTCACTCGCTATCTGTCTAGCCGCTGCGTGATGTAAAAGCAGAATAAAATGAACGATACTCTTTGAAAGGGCTTAGAGGCTTCAAGCTGTAAAATGAGCTCAACTTTATTGTTTTACGATTTTTTTTTTTTTTTTTTTTTTTTTTTTTTACAAAATTATAACAGTTTGAACGTTTAAGTTCCCGAATATTAATGGGAGTCATTGTACACACATATATATATATATATATGTACGTTGTACGTAACGTGATAAAGTTAACGCTAAAATAATAAAAAAATAATTTAAGTTGCCTTATTTGGAATACTTTTGTTATTTTCGGTGTATAGTTGCCATTTGAATTATTTTAATATTTTAATCGCTTTATTATTGGTATTTCGTAGAGTTTCAAATGTTTAAATCTATTTGATCGTTGTATTATCATTACGTGTATACGATAAGATTTTATTCTTACAAGTACAATAAAAAGAATCCGTATAGTTACAATTGTGCATTTTCCTTTTACAAACCTTGTGGATAATTCAAATTTCGTCATTTTTATTTCTACGAGTAAAAATCATTCGATTCTTTTAAATTTTTTAAATTTAATCATACGTATACAAGATGAAAAGTTAATTTTGCGATCTTTCGCAATGCTTCATTTTCAATGTGTATTGTTGCAATATTTTGTTATACGTACATACATACATACATGTGTGTGTGTGTGTGTCTTACTTTCATAAGTGAAAATGTAATTTTTATTTTATATGAAAACACATTTTACGTTTCTCTTCTTTTAGGAGATGTAGTATTAACGGATTTGTTAATAAAAGAAACTGCATTAGACGTGTTGGATCTACCCGTTAGATTGGAATATGGAAGATTAGGTTTGTAAATCAGACGTGTATGTTCAACGAATAATACTAATCTTCTGCCTTCTTTCAGGAAAACTTATATTAAAAATACCGTTCAAAGATATGTGGAACGGACAAATCGATGCAATAGTCGAGGAATTATTTGTGCTTGTGGTGCCTTCAACTCAGGTTGCGTACGATGCAGAAAAAGAAGCAAAAATACACCTTGAAGCGAAACGCGCAGAGCTTGCGAGAGTCGAGAGAAAGAAACAGTTAGCAGATACCAAGTGTAACAAAATATTTCATTGAATAATTTTAATGATTTTGTATTTTTTAACTGTACCAGTGTCGAAGCAATCGTCATTTTATTTGTTGTTCAGCGCAAGAAAAACTAGACGATTCGATGGTTGAAAAACTGATTGCTCGTATGATAAAGAACATTCACATTGAAATAAAAAAGATACACGTGAGATACGAAGATCATATTTCATTCAAAGATCATCCCTTCTCAGTTGGGTTTACATTAAGTACATTTACTTTGGAAAGTTGTACAGATTCTTGGGAAACAACGGGAAACTTAAAAGATATGTACGCTATTCCACAAATTTACAAGGTAAGTTGAAAAATGCCGTGGAAAAGAAGCAACGCTGCAGCAGATTTTGCAGACTGAAACATATTTTTTTTCCAGCTGTGCACGTTAGATGGTTTGGCAGTGTATCTCAATACAACTGCAGAACAATTTAGTAACACACAGTCGGACTATTTAAGTCTGTTTTACAATGGAATTGCAACCACAGATTATAATCCACTTGGTTATCAGTACTGTAAGCGGATAGAATTAATTTAATTAATTTAATTAATCTCTCGTCACATGAATCTTATAATTTAGAGTTTCTTCGTAATCGTTTCTTCCTTATTTATTTAGTATTGGGTCCAATAAATGTCAATGCGAAATTAAAATTAAATCCAAAGCCAGAAACCGACGGAAGTAACTATACGATTCCAAAGGTGTGGTTAGACATGGAAATGCAAAAATTAAGAATAGGGTTGGAGAGAAAACAATATCATACTCTCGTGCAATTAGGAGAGGGTTTAGATCAGGCTCAAAAGGCAGCACCGTATAGAAAATATAGGCCAAGTTTAACATCGTACAGAGGCCATTATAAAGAATGGTAATAAATTATTCCAAACAATTCCTAAATAATTAGATTAGTAAAAGAATGATCTTTGTACAAGTTGTTGTTCATTCTCAGGTGGAGATTTGCGTACACTTGTGTCTTAGAAGAGACAGTTCGTAGAAAACGCAAAAATTGGGATTGGAATCATATGAAAGAACACCGGGATATTTGTCGCAGTTACGCCGATGCTTATCAAACGAAGCTAACAACTAAGAAAGTCGTGCACGAAATAGAAGATGTCCTTACCAACTGTGAGAAGAGATTGGACATTTTTAATTTAGTCATTATAAGACAGAAGATCGAAATGGAAGTTAGTTGACGGATAAAAAAAATAGACGTATATATATTTTTCAATGTTTGCTACAACGAGTTTGTTTCTCATTTTTACTTCAAAGGTAGAAAGATTAGCGGAAAAAGAAAGAAGTCTGAAAGCGAAACGAGGTTGGTTCGGTTTCTTATGGTCCAGTACGCAGGCAGAGGAAACGCAAGAGTTGAATTCTGCAGCTGCTATAAGTAATAATCTCGATTTCTATATATAAGTGTATACTATTGTACACACTATCGAGTAAGTTTTTTTCTATTTATCTGTATTTAATTTTCGTTTAAATATTTAATTTAGTGAAGAGATTTAGCGAGGCAATGACGTCGCAAGAGAAAGAAAAGTTGTACAGAGCAATCGACTATCAAGAAAATAGTGCGCCAGCCCATTATCCGGAAACATACGAGATGATTGACACGCGATTTCTTTTACACGAACTACAAATTATAATTTTAGATACGGATAAAGGGCATCCTTGTGTGCTAGACCTTCAACTTCACAGTGTTGAGGCAGGTTTTAAGTCGAGACCATCTGCCAATGCTATTTTGTATGTGTGTTTTATTACGAAAAAGAAAAAGAAAAAAAAAAATAGTAAAGAAGAGAAGAAAAAAAGAATTAGTGTATTTTAACGTGAATTATTGTATTTTAACGTTTTAACATTTTCTTTCCCACAGAGTTACAGTATCAATTAACGAGATGAAATTATTAGGAACGAAACAAGATGAACATATTCCTTCACTTTTCAATTCGCATCAGCATGGCTCGGATAACGTTTTATTGTCGGTGTCGTACGAAAAGAATCCTCTCGATAAATTGTGCGGTGATCGTATCGTAGTGAGATCGAAATCTGTGGATATTATTTACGACGCACAGACAGTAATCGAATTGGTTAACTTATTTAAAGTACAAAATTCATCAACTTTGAACAAGTAAGAACATTATTTAACTTCTACTTTGTATTTGAACAACTGCTTTGTAATAATGCATTACGTTTATACATAGTCTGCAAGCAGTTGCCGCGGAACGATTGGAAGATTTGAAAGAAATGTCGGCTTTAGGTTTGGAACACGCTATCCAAAAGCATTCAGTGTTAGACATACAGGTAAAAATTCGTTTTACGATGCGCATTCGTTGTGACGCAAGCGAGACCGTTAACTAATCGTGAAAATATATGATTATTTAACAGGTTAATATGCAAGCTTCTCAGTTAATCATACCGCACGATGGATTTTATGATAACACAAAATCGTTAGTAGTTGTGAATCTTGGTAGTTTGCAAATACATTCTTTGGAAAAGCCAAAAGGCAGTGACGATAAGGCAAACGTGTCTGTCAAACAATTGATCAGTATGGGCAAAAGCGAAGAGGATGTGTTGTCGCATCTTAGGGAACACAGTTATGATAAATTTGTTTTAAAGATAGTCGATTTTCAAGTATGTATATTTTTAATAATTTTGAAACGTTAAATGCCTCGACGGATTGGTGGATTTATCCACGTTTAACCGTAATGTAAAATAGGTATTAGTCTCATTACCGGGTGAAGAATGGCGCACGATATTGTCAAACGTGGATGATTCTGTGACATTGTTGCATCCAACAACGCTCGAGATCCAATTTCACAAGTGCTTGATAATGGACGATCCTTTACTTCCAAAGTTCAGATTGATCGGTCAATTACCGTCGGTTGTTGTTAATTTAACAGGTCGAAGAAAGAATTTTACTTTAACGAATAATATATATTAATAATGCACGCGATATAATTTTCGCCCTTAATTTCCTTAGATATTCGTCTGTTACAAGCTCTTTCTATCGCTCAGAGCATACCACAGCCAAAGGAAGAAGAACCAACAGATCTCCAGAAAGCATCCTTGGTACGTAGCATCCTTGCGTTATATTATATGTCGAATATTCAGTTAAGCGTCTTCTTCTATCCTTACGATTACGAAATACTTTTTTAGAGCAAATCTGTTTCGCAATTATCTTTACTGAAAGATATAACCACTACCATTGCCGAGAAGAAGAAAGAAGATTCTGCTGTAACTTCGGTAAAACAGATGATCGATATGGAGATGAAATTTGAAATGAAAGGTAACGAATGATATATGATTTATGCACGATTATTCATTCAATTCAATAAAGACAATTATATCGTCTATTACAGAATTCGCGATACAAGTTTCGTCCCAAAAAGGCAGCGAAGTAATACCGTTTGTAAAATTCGAGATATTGCAGTTAGAAGCAGAGATGTTACAACGAACTTACGATCAAGAGATATTATTGAGACTAGGCGGCGTTCAGGTTAAGCAACATTACAGTCAAAGAGAAATATTTATGATAAATACTCCTATGTTGTCGGGTAGGCACGAATATTTGATAACGGTGCAGTACATAAATGTAAGTAAATAAAACTTGTAAATTACATTATTCGTTGGACATGACTTAACGTTTCGTTACGTTTACGTACGCTTTAGGTAAATAAACGATCTCCTGAATTTAAAACAAAGCACGGATCTGTTCTTCAATTACTAAAATTAGAATTTACAACGTTAGACGTTTTATTACATCAGGAAGCTCTTATAAATCTCCTTCAATTTATATCATACGTTCAGGTAACGACAGATTTTTTTTTGCGCGTAAGCAAAGAGTTACACTACCGTTGTACGTTTAAATTGCAGGATCAAATGAACGTCATAGCAAACGATAGACTCGAGAAAGGGCCTGCTATGCGTCCACGTCCTAGTCACTTGGTTTCCATTCAAGAAGAAACTTCCACGTTCTTGAAGGAACAAATTCAAAAGCAAAAATTTAGATCAACGACGCGTAAATATATAATTTTATATAAACATTGCCAGAGTTGTAATTGTTACGCGACTCTACGTCGTATGATTTTACGCTTGTACGTTTAGGACGAAGGAGAACAGCGATGGAACACGTGGATTTGAAAGTTCAAGCAAAAGTTGGAACCATCTGTATGAAGATCGCTAGCAATTCCAGACAAATCACTGCACTTTATGTCGATGGTATCACCGCTGGATTTGTAATGAAAGCTTCCTACTCTCAAACGAATATTAATTTATCTTCTATTAGCATCAAAGATCTTAACGAAGCGTCGATTTATAGGGATGTAAGATTTTTTTTTTCTTCTACTATTCTTTCCTGTATAGTATCCAGTTGCACGTGGAACTGCACGAACTTGCTACGCAGTTGTTCGTTCGTCACAATATCAATTAATTATTGTTTGGCGTTTTGTAGATCGTATCGGTGACAGAAGATACCGAATCTCTGCAAATCCAGGCTATAATGTGTAACATTGAACCGTCGGAAATTGATAAAAATAATATGTCTATCACGGTTGTTATGGGTTGCTATCGTATCGTCTTTTTGAATATATTTGTTACTAGTATAATGGTAAGAAAAGAAAAAAAAAAAAAATTTATATGTATCTTAGTACGTATAGATGGTGTTAAAATTAGATTTGATCTTTCAGAGTTTCTTAAACAATTTTCAAACGGCTCAACAAGCTATAAAGGATGCGTCGGCAGCAGCCGCAGAAGCCGCGAGGACAAATATCAAAGACGTTAAAGAAAGCGCAACGCGTGTTGGACTTGCTATAAAAATTAAGGTATATGTATATGTAAAAATGTAATTCGAGTCGTATTTTAATCTGAATTTATTTATTATAAACTTTTTGCATTATGTAAATAAAATACGTCTACGTTATTACGTATCTAGGCTCCAGTTATATACGTACCAATGCATTCAAAAAGTGATCATTGCTTGACGTTAGATATGGGTAATCTTACCGTGTGTAACGTTTTTAAGAAGCTGGAAGTTACAAACGACAGCGGAGATTGCCCTGTCATCGATGAAATGAGAGTCGAGTTGCAAAATTTAAAATTATCCCGGTAACAGTTACAAACGTTACTTACAAAAAATGTGATAACATTTACCAATTATAATCTCGTTTACTCGATGTAACGTTAATTTTACTCCAACAGGATAAGATTAAATGTAAAAAAGTTTGCGATTGAAAATGAAATATTGTTGTTAGAACCAGTTAGTTTTACACTGCTCGTTAAACGTAATTTATCTACTGCCTGGTTCACCTCTATACCAGATATCGACATGTCGGGCAGATTAAATAAAATTAATATATTAATAAGCAAAGAGGACTATGAAACTGCGATGAAAGTATTGGAAAAAAATTTAGGCGAGACAGCCGAAGATAAAAGACTTACGGCAAGCGTAGGTCAGTGCGAAAAGAAATTGGAAGTAGAAGTTTTACAACATCGTCAAAGCGGTAAGAGCAAACAACTTGTTTTTGT
Organism: Tetragonula clypearis; assembly: GCA_010645135.1. Lineage (NCBI taxonomy): Eukaryota > Metazoa > Arthropoda > Insecta > Hymenoptera > Apidae > Tetragonula > Tetragonula clypearis. The sequence continues at coordinate 18,815 of WIUT01000792.1, forward strand.
ATTTCTAGTAAAATTAAGAAATTACTTGTGACGTACTTGTCGTGCGTCTTAATTTATTTGAGCAGACAAATTTATAAGAGCTACTGCAGAAGATACGGAAGATGCAAACTTGCAAGAACAAATACATATACACACGTCTATCAAATTCGAGTTTGTCATGGACAGCCTTGTGATTACCTTATTTACAGGAGGTTCAAAAATGGTAATTTCAATGAAATATCGTGCCGTACGATATCGTTGCCCGAGCGTATAAATTATCTAAATTAATTAATTAAAGTTGCAGTCACAAAGTTCTCTGCTTCATCCACCAGAGAACGGACTAGCGAAATTTTGTCTGACTCATTTCGCCTTGAAAGGTCGAATATTTGCCGATGGATTAATGGCAACTTCAATTCTCCTTATGAACTGTACTTTAGACGATATACGTCAAAGCAGACAAGGTTCTCTTGTGAGAATTATGGAAAGAACTACAGCGGTACCTACGTCTATGGACGACGTAGAGAAAGACGTATCAAAACCCATTCGTAGCATGTTAGACATGACCGTTAGACAGAGTTCAAACGATACGTTCGGTAAGTTGAAAAATATTTTTCAACCGAACTTAAAGTTCATTCTCAGTTTTATTCAAAAGTTGTTTGTAATTCTCCTTTTCAGTTGACATTCGAATTTTTTCATTTAGCATTATCGTATCGCTTGACTATCTAATGAAAGTAAAGGATTTTTTTACCGTCGATGAACCACCGACGAATAAATCAGTGCCCCCGCAGCACGTACCAAAAAGTCATAGCGAATCGATAGTTAAAAAGAAACAAGTTACATCGTCGACTAAAAAAATGTTTACGATTAATATACACGTTGAGAAACCAGATATCATCCTGTTGGAAGACATGGATGACATAAATTCCAATTGCATCATATTAAATGTGAGTATCTACTTTTCTTTTTATTTTATTTTTTATTTTTTTTTTTTTTTTTTTTTTTTTTTTATATCGTATCGTTGTACATTGTTTCCCTTGTTTGCACGCACAATCTCTTTCAGACGGAATTACTCCTGAAAGTACGTTTGATGGACGAGCATCAAATAATAACAGGCTCCATAAAAGATTTGTCAATTCTAGCTGGTATATACAATCCCGTGAAAAGAAGCGACTGGATATATCAGGTAAAGATTCCTCTAAAAGTTTTTACTTACGTCGTTTCTGCGTGTGATAAAATTACTGGAGTGTTAATTTTGTAAAGGTACTAAGACCGTGCAGTATAAGCGTAGCAGGTTCTACACCAGATGGCAAAGGACTTCACATCGATATTTGTTGCACAGATATTCACTTATCGGTTTCGCCGGGTAATGTTAAAGAAATTATTGACAGTTCGAATAAGAGTCGGAATAAGATCGCTGATGAAACTCGCTGTTTGTAGGTGTCATAGAAATATTGAATAAAGTAGTTCATACTGCCACAAAGACGGAAGAGCAAGATCAGGAAGTTGTTGTTACTGAAGAAAATTACGAAGGACTATGGATCGTGACTCCGTTTGAGGAAAATGATTTTTGGTTCTTAAAAACAGGTAAAACAGGTATATGTATTTAATTTATATATAAATTTGTTTTCACTCAACGTACGTACGTTTATTTTCTATTTTCCTTTAGAAGTAGGAATAGAAGCCATAGAAGATTTCGTATATTCCGACGATGAGGATACTACGGTTTATAAACCAGAATTAGCAATAATCTCTGCCCCGACGATTCTATTCACGTTAGAAGCAGGCGTTGGTAATAAAACGTTACCAATGCTTTTACTTCACATTGGCTTCCAAAGTAACGTTAACGATTGGAGTACGAAAACTGTAAGATATAGTCGTATGTATTCTGACATAGATTTTTCTCGCACTGTTCGTTTACCGCTCAAATATTTTTAGATGAGCGTAGAAAGTACAATGTCGGTAATTATGGCTTATTACAATAGCTGTCTGGCATTGTGGGAACCACTGATCGAACCAATAGAGGAAATTAAAAATGAAAAATTGTTCTCTACGCCTTGGGAGTTAAAAGTTAAAGTAATGTATTTAAATTTTCAAAGATTAAAATGTTATATTTTTCGCAGCTTTTTCATTGTTGTTTTCACGTATTTTTTTTCACGTAATTTTTGTGTGCTAGATTCAATTTAACAATGTATCGCCAGACTCTAGAAACGCAAGGGCTATCAGTCCTACGTCAGATAGTGAAATAGAAGAACTACATCAAACTCCTAAAATGTCTATCGACGTAGTATCAACTGTAAGTTGATGAAGATAAATTCTTTTTCGTCGCGTATCTTTACAATATCTTTACGATATTTTACGATAGGAAAATTTAGAAATAACCGTGACTAAAACTTGTCTGGATGTACTAAAACAACTTGGCAATGCATTTTCATCTGCTATGGAAGCTAGTGGAAAAGGAATGGCCAAAAGTGTGGCACCATACGTGCTCAGGAATGAAACTGGTTTAGCGATAGTTTTAGACTTGGAGCGCAGTCACTTCAAGGTTTATCGTCATTGTTAAGATTTTTTTTTTTATACTTTTTAATTACGAAGATAGCGCTACGAATATAATATATTTTCTTAGGTCTTTAGCGATGGATCTAAACTTGCGAGCAGTAACACAGATTCGTACATGGAAGTAATTCTTGAATCTGGCGCATCGGTAGATTTAGCTCCGAGGACGACGAAAACCGAAATACCATTGGTTGATCAATTAAAAACTGAAACGATCAAAGAACGAGACGATGACAAGTTTATTATTTCGGTAATACATTTAAAATATACGGAAGATATAAATTTGCTTCGTGTAATCGATGATATAGCAACGTATGTATGTAATAATATTCTTTGAAGTTCAAGGAAATTAATGGAACATTGGCTATACCTGTGTTGAGAGCTGATAAAAGATTCTTTTCATTGAAATATCGAAAAGATAATTCCGAAGAATGGGGTATTGTTTCTGACGTTGTAGTGGATGAAGGAAGTACCATTGTTACCCTTCGAAGTATTCTACAGGTAATTTGCATAAATTCTCTCAAGCTTTGGTACTAATTAGTAGTAAAATACTACTACTACTACTACTACTACTACTACTAATAATAATAATAATAATAATAATTACAAGCAACAACATTCTATATATTTCGTAGGTACACAATCATTTTAGTCAACCAATATCCGTATATTATATGACTAAGCGTGGAAATGAAGTTGAATGTGTGGGAACCGTTGCTTCGGATAGTAAGTTAAATCTTCCGTTGGATGCTGTATATACGCCAACAAATGTTTATGGATTATTTTTCAGTGTTGAGGGGTAATTTATATTTTTGTGTAAATAAATTTTTGCATCTTTTACGTCCTTCTGCGATATTTGTTCAAATGTTTTTCTCCAGATATATGGTTTCGATAGAACAATTTATTTGGAAAGACCTACAAAAAACAGTTAGTATGACAAAACTGTTGAAATGTGAATCTCGAACGAGGCAAGAAGCTGTAGAACCATTTTACATGAAGGTAAGAAAGCGAAACTCGTTCACTTACTTGTGTACAAATTTAGGAAACTCTTACATTTGATTTCTGTCTTTTAAAAATTTCACACCGTGTAGTATGTGTAATACTATTATATGACAAAACTGTACGTTTAATTTATTTTTCATTTCTTACGCTGTAATCAAACGAGACTTTGTCAAAACAAATTACATCACATGCTTTTATAAGCAACAGTTTTTACTTTTAGATGTTTTTCGTGATGATTGTGGTTGGTAGTATTTTATATAATAACAACACTATTGGCTTATTATTGAATGCTATTAACTGGCGATCCGTATTCTGTCGTTTCATTGATTGCGTCAAGCATCTTTGCTTGAAAACTTTACCCTCAGAGCACAAAAAATATCTGGATGCACCTATACAGGTACAATCGTTCTTTTCTGAATTAGTTTGAGAATCAGTTGCTATTTAGTATATGTTGGATATACCAAACCAAATAAGTATCTTTACTGCCGCTATATTAGACAGTTAATAATTTTAACGTGAGTGTGTACCTGTAATGAATAATATTGTAGGATGTGTTAGTTATTGCGTTGATTATATTATTGATCTAGAGATTCCCTGTATGTTTGATTGGAAATAGTTATTGGCATGGTTTTAGTTACAGTCGTGAATTTTGTCATATTAATGATATAATTACGATAAAAAAAAAAAAAGGACAGAGAAATTATTTTTACACTAACTTCAACTCTTTTCATTGAACTTGACTGAATATTTGAATTTATTGAATTTATCTTTTATCTTTACAGGACTTTCTTTCATTTATTTCAATCATCCTTATAGACATTGTTTTCCTTTTTAGTCTAGTTCATTTCAGCGTTAAAGTTTCTACAATGTATTATGGCTAATTTTTCAATTTATCTTTCTCGCATAGCGTTCAAAAATTTATGTTAGCATTCGGTATAACGTATCCATTGCACGTTTCCTTTTTTCTTGTTTCATTAATGTTATAAAACGGAATGTAATGTTACTGTTATGCCTTAAATATTGAAAGTGTCTTGTTTACTACTTAGACAATAGTACAAAGAATGATAGAGTAACACAGTAGAGAAAGAATAATTTTAATATTTTAAAAAAGAATTTATGTATTTTAACAATGTGTCGTAACGTTTACAGGTTGTTGGTGAAATAGAACAAGTTTATTTTGAAAATACTAGTCGACATACAATGGCAAGTACGATTTATAATGTTCATTTATATCCAGCTATATATTTGAAGAACTTTTTGCCTATCGATATTATCGTGTGCCTACCTGGAGCTGTACAGGAAAAGCTCTTAGAAGCTGGTACATCTTATCAGATCCCCACGATTGACCCAGGAAAGTCTCATATAATCATAAAAGTAAGTAAATCACATCCTACGCAGGACAACTCGTATAATTTCTAAAATTATATTACGTTACAGTTACCGAATTATTTAGAGAAAGATTGGTCGTGTAGGGGTGAGATATTGGCGAATCCACCAGAGTTTTCTGTCTGGTCTTTCGAATCTTTTGACAGCGCACAAAAAGTTATAATGGATTTGGGAATGCATACGTCGTATAAACATGGTTCTATCATTATGGCATTATATTGTCCATTTTGGATGTTAAACAAAACAGGCTTAATGTTGTCTTATCGAGTAAGTATCGTCTGAAAACTGTTCCGAGCAATTCTTTCTTTTTTTTTTTTTTTTTTTGCTTCATTTAAGTCTCGCTTGTTATCTATCCTTTTAATTTTTTTTTTTTTTTTTTTTTCTTAAAATTGATTAACTATAAACTTATTCCAAAGTATTTTTATAATATAACGCGTATTCTTACGACATTGTAATAAATCATTTTAACGTATTAAACAATGATGCAAATTTTTGTTTGGTAGTTGCATTAAGCATTTAATTAATCTGTACGCATCGCTTGAGTTATGATATTTTTGTGCCATATGTAAGTGCTACGCTACATTACGCATGCTGAAAGTAGTATAATGTTGCAAACTGTTAATCTTCTACAATCATATCTTATTCAATACATTGTTTTACAGAAATCAAGTAAGGGTGGCAAAGAACACTCAAGTCCAATCAAGGTAGTGATATCATATTACTTTTCGTGCTTTGGACGCAATGTTAATTAAATAATTTTTATTACTTATTAATGATGGTTATATTTTTAAATATGCAAAATTTATTTTAAAAAATCTTGGCGTTATCTCGAATTCAATGTAATTGAGCGTTGAAATCGTTCTACTTTTTTTTTTTTTTTTCTCGTTGTTCGAGTCAGAATTTCTAAAACGGTAGCATGTGGCAGAATGTTGTAATTGCTTTTTATTGTAAATTCTTATTTACATTAATCGTGGATCAAATCATAAATATTAGCAGTTCTAAAACTTCATCAATCTGACAATCTCACGAATTGTGCGAGTACATAGAAAGATGTCTTTCAGAATTTGATTTGTATGAAACCTGATCGACCGAGTGTAGAATACAGGAAGAAGAAAGCACGTTCGGTGATATATTGATTTCATATTTTATATTGGTGATGGTCTAATCTTACCAATTGTGAAATAAACCTCATACCACATCCACTATCACCATCTAACTATCTGTGTGTTAATAATACTCTACATGGTTTTAAATAATTGCTCGGTGCTGCTTATTTTATTAACTCTACATCATTAACCATATTCTTTCGTATTCAGACGTGTAATTGTACTCCTCCAGACTTGACAAAAAAATGTATTAAACTTAATTCGTGTTACTTGTTAGTTGGCTTCTTGTGGCACGTCGTAATCTTGCAACATTACGCATACTTTTTCATGCTACGAGTATGATATTACTGCTTGCGCGTTTTCCTATGGCATGTACAATTGTGTCGAAAGACTAGATACTTTTAGAAATAGAACAAATACGGTAGAAACTTATACGTTAGCGCGAGAGACTTTTACAAAACTTTTACGACACAAAATCTTAAAGACAAAAAAAAAGAAAAAAAAAAAGAAACTAAAAAATGCGAAACTTTACAAGTTCGAGATTTGTTTATTGAAATACGCAAGCAAGATTATAAAATAAAGCTAGCTGGTGTGGTGGCGAATATATAATGCAACAGCGTACAAATATGTTAGAAAAAGATGCAATTAATTGTTGAAAAATGCAATTAACGTATTATTTAAGAACTATAAAATATAAAAATTTTCAGAGTGGTGAAGACTATCTAAATGTACTTTACCATCCAGAAAATTTCAAGGGACCAATATTATTTTCATTTCGCTCGAAAGTATTCTTCGGTAAAAAAAAGGCAATGATAAGAGTCGAGGACGGTGAATGGTCTGATAAATTTCCAATAGATGTTGCAGGAAGTGAGGGAGTAGTCGTTTGTAAATACAATGGTCTAACGTACCAAGTTAGTAGTATCTTTTGTTTTTATTTATAGTTTCATTATTTAATCACTGTATCGTCGCATTAACAGCATTTTCTACCAAATCACAGATCGGGGTTCACAATCAATTGACTTATAACTCTTTGACGAAACAGATTACATTTACTCCGTATTATGTATTGATAAATAATTCCGATCATCTGATTGAATGCCAAGAAGGTAATAGACCAGCTGATCCTATGATTAAGGTAATAGTTAAATTATTCATAAGAAGCAAACTTGTTTTATATTTTCTACTTGCTAGTTTAGTGTAAATAAATTTAGTAGTTGTAATTGTAAATTTAGTTGTAAGTATAAATTGCTGTTTTATTTATTCAAAGGTTCCTGCCGGAGAATGTACACCTCTCTGGCCCCGCTCCGACCATGAACAGAAAACTCTGTCCGCCAGAATCGCAGGTGATCCCGAAAAAACTGCACCATTTATTTATACAGAGAGCCATACAACTTTATTAAAATTAAACAACAAGGTTCGCACCGTCTTCTGCCAATTTCTATCCAACGCGTATAACTTACACGGTTCTATAATTCTTACTATAATTCAATAGTATGGAGGAATTAACGTGGATATACAAATAAGCGAGGGTGGAGTGTACATTTCTTTATCCGCGTATAGTCATGGAAATGCCCCGGCATTAATTATCAATCAGACTCCGCACACTATCGATTTCTGGGAGAAAGGATCCCTGAATGTCAGGTTGGTTGATATCGTTAAAAAAAAAAAAGAAAAGAAAGAAATTGATATTACGATTGTTTGCAATGAACGTTATTTTACAGATCTATACAGTCGTGCAATAGGATGTTTTACACCTGGGAGAACCCTGCAGGTCCGCGAAGATTGGTCTGGGAAGATAACAATAAGAAAGAAATCGAAGAGACTCTTCGAAAAGTAAATGGATTCAATTCCAACACCGTTGCTCGACTGTAGTAGTTTAGTCTTTAATAATATTAAAAGAACATTGTACATTTTAGGATACTTTGGGAGGTTTTCAGTTACCAGATTTAGCAGAAGATGTATACTACGTGTCATTTCTGGATGGTACGCAACGAGTACTTCTATTTACGACAAACATGAAAGTTGCAGAAGATTGTGAATTAGCGGGTGATTTTGAACCTATAGAACAGGAAATAACAATAAGTATTCACGGAGTTGGCATCTCTCTCGTCAACAACGTCGCGAGATCTGAACTGCTATATTTGTGTATAGCTAGGTACGTTGTTAATTTGCTTTCTTATTTCGACAAATTGTTACTGTTGTATGTTATCGACAATTTTTATCGTTTTTAGTTCTGGAATTATATGGGAAACGCGTAAATCAGTTAGCCATCGTTGGCGCGGTCTCAGCACAAGGGAGGTGAACGTTATAGAAGAGGGCTATCAAAAGTATACGCGTGAATTGCAAATAGGAAAAGATCCGATACAAAAAGCAGTACTTGAACCAAAATTAGAGGTGAACGGAAGTGAAGATAATATAATTTCGTAATTTTTTCCTTTCTCTCTCGACTTAATCGTTAATTTTAATTTCAGATTGATTATTTGAACATGGAAATGTTGAAACCGCATCGTCGTTTTCTGCGACGCACTTTCCAAACTGGTTTGTGGTTGCAGTATCGCACTTCGGCGCATCAAGTGCAATTACACGCAAAGATCAATAGATTGCAAATTGATAATCAACTTGCGGATTGCGTTTTCCCCGTGATATTGGCTCCAGTTCCGCCACCAAAAAGCGTTACAGCGAGTACCGGTAAATTTTGTTATCGAAAACTAAAATACGAATACTAAAACAGAATAAATTCGAGTAATTCAACGCCTAATTGAAATCGTCATATTTTAACAGTTATGAAACCATTCGCCGAGCTTAGCATGGTTAAACGATTGCTTGAACACAGTAATGTACAACAGTTCCGATACTTCAAGGTTCTTATACAAGAATTTCACGTGAAGGTGGACATTATATTTATCAATGCGATCATGGGTTTATTTGAAACAAATGAAATGAACGATGCGGAAGAAGTGAGTTCTATTCGGAATTTTAGGAATTTTAGGAATTTAGGAAGGCGTAAAATATTATGATATATATTGTATAAAATAAATTAAAAATATTATAATAATTGTTTTGTCGCACCATTTAGAGCAAATTATTCAAATTGGATACGAAACTCGTTGACGAACCTTTGATGTATCACGTCAGTTTAATCACTACAGCGGAACAGAAGAATTTCTTTGATCTACTTCACTTCTCTCCGTTGAAGGTCCGTTCCTTTGTACTCGGCGTCAATCGTAATAATAATACTCCTAATACATAATCGATGTTATCCTTCTTTCAGATTCATATAAGTTTCTCAATGAGTGGCAGTGGTGGCGGAGCCTCTGCGCTACCTCAAGTACTAAATGTGTTGCTACAAGGAATAGGTGTTACGTTAACTGATATTAACGACATTGTATTCAAGTAATTCTTTTGTATTATATCGCTAGCAAGTAACAGTAACGGTAATCGCGTAGAAGACATTATCCGCATAGAATACAACATTTCCATTTTCTCCGGCAGATTAGCATATTTCGAAAGAGAGTATACTTTCATGACGAATAAACAGCTTGTTTCCGAAGCAACAACACACTATGTAGGACAGGCAATTAAGCAAGCTTATGTCCTGGTTTTGGGACTGGACGTAATAGGCAATCCATACGGTCTGGTGGTAGGTACTATGAAAGGCATTGAAGATTTGTTTTACGAACCTTTCCAAGGTGCGATACAAGGGCCTGGAGAGTTTGCGGAAGGTTTACTTCTCGGTATGAGAAGCATGCTGGGTCATACTGTTGGAGGAATGGCCGGAGCTGTTTCTAAAATTACAGGGGCTATGGGTATGTTTTTCACTTTTTGTCTTGTTACTTTTTGTTTTGTTTCGAGCATCTGTCGCTGTCTGTCGCCCTTAAATTTGTATATCGTGTATTCTTACAATTTTATCCGTCCGTTTAGGTAAAGGTATAGCTGCTTTAACGTTTGATAAAGATTACCAGAGAAAACGACAAGAACAACTTAACAAACAGCCGTCTAACTTGCAAGAAGGTCTTGCTCGTAGTGGCAAAGGTTTGGTAATGGTAAGCGAAAATAAGGAACACAAATTAATACAATTTTTACAAACTTACAAGATAATATAAATAAACGGATAATCGTATCGTTACGTGATACGAATGTTAGGGTGTTGTCGATGGTGTAACTGGCGTTGTGTTGAAACCTATATCGGGTGCCAAGGAAGAAGGTGTGGAAGGATTCTTTAAGGGAGTTGGCAAAGGTATGGTTGGTCTGGTTACTAGGCCAACTGCTGGAGTTATAGATTTTGCTAGTGGTTCGTTCGGTGCAGTGAAACGGTAAAAAAAAAGATACATTATTCTTGTCAATCTGAATATTATGTAGTTATAATCGACACAGACTCACGGCGAAAGTGAGTACTTCAAATTATTTTTTATCGTTTTTAGTGCAACTGAGTTGAACGAAGAAGTAAAAAAAGTGAGGCCACCTAGATTTTTACAACCAGACTGCTTGGTTAGACCGTATGTTCGAGACGAAGCCGAGGGGCATAAAATCTTATGCGTGAGTACATACTCGGTACATTATCGGATCGTTTAATATCAAGTAATATTTACTTGAATTACTTTTTTTTCACAGGAATTGGAGAAAGGAAAATACGCGAATACTGATATCTATTTCTATCATATGCATATTAACAAAGATGTACTACTACTGACCGATAAGAGAATATCGTATTTGGAGCACAGTGACTTATTTGGAGGATGGCGAGTCAGTACATTTTACGAACACTACGCTTCTTTCCTCAATTAGGAAATTAGGTTTAGTGAATTAGCCTCAAAGAAATTAAATAATATTTTAATATTGTCTTTGACAATACAGGTGCAGTGGACTCATACCTGGCAAGAGATGAACGAACAACCGAAATTAGTCGATAGGGGAATTCAGATATTTATTAAAGATTCTAGTAGGAAGAAGAAATTGGGAAACCTATTTGGTAGTGCAGATCAATCAAAAATAATTTTAATACACGATTACAATATAAGACAGGTATGTTGTCTGATTTAACGTTAGTATCCTTTTTGAATTGAAAAAAAATTATATTCTTTTAATTATTATAAAAGAAACTAAGAAATATATTTTTTGTAATCTTCCCAGCTTTTGTGCAACAAAATGCAACAACAAATTAATCAGTGCGGATTGTAATGCCAGAAAATTATGATGGATGGATACGCGCAAACACTTTAATATTCGAATACAGTTGATTGAACAGTATTTGATCGAATTGATCTGATCGATTAATCGAATTGATAGTGTCTGGCCGCCATAAATTTCCATTAGCTTTGCAAGCTGAATTTCATAAACATTATGATAGAGTTTTTTACAAATACCATTAATAAGACTGATGCTTTGTCAGACACAACTATTTATAATAATTTCTCGACGATTCATCGTCGTTTTTATCAGTTTGTGTCAGCCAGTTTGTAATTTCATAAGTTGTTGCAACGTTAGTGAAGTATCTTGCGCTTTTAATTAATCTAAAGAACAACAACTGACACGCCTAGTATAATTTGTTTTAATGTTTAATAACCACGTATGAAACAAACGAGGCATGCGTAAAAACCGTTGAAATAAGAATTCTTATCAGTTTTAAGCTTGTTCTTACAAGGTACAGACATTAATCTGACACGTATCTGATTAATTTCATGTGAAAAGTTACAGTTCAAGATCGATATAGAGACCTACGCCATAGTTTTATAACAATTTAAAGAAGGATGCAAATTAGTTGCAACTTGAATATTTTTTCTCTACTTGCATAGGTCTATCTCGTAAAATATCTCTTGTTGTATACTTGATATTCTAAAAAATTGCCATCACGTGACAATATTACATTTTTGTACCGTTTAATAATAGGTTTAATAATTATTTACTACATACACATACACGTATAAATGAAAATTTAAGCGCACATCTTACGTTCAAGTAACTTCTGTACCTGTATAACGTGTACATGCAGGATGTTTCCAAAGTCGCATAATTTTCTGAAACATGTACACGCAAAAATATATTTTCGTCTTTTAAATGCACGTATTCTTAAAATTTTATACGCACGTAAAAGTCAACTAGTTTTCACACAGAATACTGCTCCGTACTTGTACAATTTTTCATTTGAACTATATATTGTACAAAATGTTCTGTTGGGAACACTCTGTACGTATATGGATAGTATATAGCTTTTGTGACGTTAAGAGATTGTTCAGTTAATTTAAAAAAATTAAAAAAAAAATGAAAATAAAAAAAAGAAAAGAGGGAGAAAGATCCGAAAACGGCACGCTACACTTTTCACAGCTTATAAAATATACATTACTGTATAATTGTAATTAAACTTAACAAACGATTATAGATTATGTTATTGTTAAAAATTATATTACATAACAAAGATTATAGATTACGTTGTTGTTAAAGAAAGTTGTATATCACTTGTACGAACAAACTGTATCGTATGAGAAAATTAAAATAACTTTCGCTTTCTACGTTCTTCTTTTATCTTGATTATCACTATCAATGATGTTTAACGATCACACGTGTGTGACGAGCATACGTGTACAGGTACGTATTTTTACGTACCGCTACAGGTTCAAAAATTTGATTTGTTTGCATCGCGGTGTGCATTCATTTGTCTATGAGTTAATTTGACATTTTACGTGCGCGTATAATGTTTCTGTATCAATGTCTTAAAAGTTTGCATTCGAACAAGATTAAGAAGCAAGCAACTTCTTTGTAGGTATAAATCTGTACGTACGCAATTTTTATTGGAGTATATTTGTGTATGGAAAAGAAGGGTGGAGTTTCATACGTACAAATGTAGTATAAATGTTATTTCAAATGTAGTATATATATATATATATATATATGTATTATATATTAATTGAAATATTCGTTAGTACATCGTCGCTATAACTGCCTAATGGAAGAGAATCAAGAGACTCAGAAATTTATACCAGGTCCCCCGCAACTTCCTCCTTTGTACAAAGGACAGAAGATAAAAACAGTGAGTATTATTGAAAGAATTATACGCAATTGCAGATATCTATTGCGATATATATATATATATGATAATTTAAATGTCTATTGTTAGGGACCGTATACTACCACGGTTACAGATGAAATGGTAGCACAGAGAGAAAGAGAGAACGAACAATTGTACAGAGCTTGGCGCGAGCAACAACGAAGAAGAGAAATGGAGCCAGACGATGAGTCGGAATACATGGGTGACTTTAAAGATGATACAGTGAGAAGACATTTCATTAGAAAAGTTTTCTGTATATTAACGGTTCAATTACTATTTACCTCTAGCGTCATTGCGATTTTTCTGTTTGTGTAAGCACTATATTGCTCTTTTAACAATGTTACAATGATATCAATAACATCGCAATGGATTGAAGTTACGAGCGAAGTTACGTTTATTTCTAACAACTCTATTGCAGGGATGATGCGAGAAAATTTATGATACTTCATTGGTATTTGTGGATTGTAGCCATGTACGTAAATGTTGTTGCAAATTGAATTGTAGTTTAGACGTACGTATTACCTATTGAATAATTCGTAATTTCATTAGGATGTGCTTCATGATCTCTTTTTGCGCCATATCTATGTCTGAGAGAGCTAGACGCAAATCACCTTACAATTACATATGGCTAGCTAAATTGGTAAGGTTTTTGTTTTGTAAAATCGTTTTGTTAATCGGACGTCTTCGGATATATATAAAAAAAAATCACTATTTCCAGACAATTTCTATGTCGTACTTAGCCGCCTTTGTATCGGTCTCTTTCGAGATTGAGGTAATATTAATGGCATTGATCATGACAACGTTAGTTACATTTGGAATAGGTTTCGTTGCAACGTTTTCCAAGGTACTTTCAATCGTAAGCCTCGTACGACATACGAGAAATAAGTGAAAAATCGTAAACGACGTAAATTATGTTGCAGCTTGATTTAACAATGAGAACAGGATTGCTGATGATTGTCGGACTGGCTGCTATTGTTTCAATTATCGTGATAATGATAGTCATGCTATTTACGTACATGAAAGTGCTACATCTAATAATTTCAGTTATAGGAATGATTTTATTATCAATGGTTAATATAAAATTACCGTATACTTTGAAAACATTATTTCACTTAAACAATAGCGCAATAGTCTACTCTATTTGGAAAGAACGTTTGAAAAGTAAAAAACGTATTATCATCTGCTTTCTAGTATTTGTACTTTGACGTGCAAACGATCATGGGTGGAAGAAGAATAGAATTAAATCCGGACGAAGTTGTATTTGCAACAGCCCAAATTTTTGTCGACATAGTACTGTTGTATCAGTATATATTAATGTTTATGGGCGTGATGCATCGATGAATATATAGGACACGTTTACACTATGTCATTGAGAAAGATCTACTCTCGTTATAACAATGATATTTCAAGTACTGATTTTAATACCAATAAATAAACGCACGAGATATTGTAAAATATAAAATTGAAAAACTACTTTCATTTCTACTATTTCGTGTAAATTGATCGACTTGTTTACATTATACGTTTACATTGAGTTTATATATATATATATACACACATATATATTACAGTACACAAATATTTCTTTACAATTATGCAATGTTCGTGAATGATTTTCTCGAGAGTATCATTGTGTGTCTTAAAAGTGATTGTGTTTCTGTCGTGTTTGTTGCTAAGCAACCGTTTGACAAACAAACAAAACTCTAACCTATCGAACGTTGCAAAGTTTCAGGAAACGTAGTAATTTTATGTAGATTTAAGTGAATCTGTAAGTATCTTTTGTACGTAACAAGGGTATGAGTTACGTGACCAAATTATCGCCGTTTGTGTCAAACTTACAAATCCAACGAAATAAATTTACACGGATGTTTTATACGGTGCGTCGTAATGAAAATCGAGGTCTTTTCTACGTAAAATTGGAAGAGAATTGTAAGATGTATTTAATTTGATAAATTATCAACGTTATTATTATTATTAATAACAATTGCCGATACTGTCTATACGTAAATTATTCGACATACAGAAGATACTTCGATATGTCTTGCTTAATAAATATTGCCACCCTCAAAGTTTCTCGTATCATTCAAGCTTTGAGAAGGTAGTAGGAAAAAATGGCGCAAACTTGATTCTTACGCTGTCAATGTCGTCCAACGTTTTAAAGTGTATTTATTTGTATCTATCTTTCACGTTTGACGACAAGCAAGAGCGGTGTTGCAGTACAAAGCAGAGGGAAAGGTCGCTTGGATATGCGAGCGGAGGATAACGTTCCATATAGATATAGAGGAAGAGGTATAGCTCGATTACTCACAGAGGTGAAATCTATTTTCAAATTTCTTACAACTTCACACGAATAGTCACTGTTTGTGTAAATTGTGCTTTGAATTGTATTTTGACGCAACTCGATACAGATAATGTCTATATTTGTCTGTTATTTCAGACAGCATTTACACATGCCATCGTGAATTATTTGTACATGTACTTGACGTGCGAATATACGCAAAAGTATTATCTCGCAACTAAGAATCCAGATCTTGAAGAATATATCGTTGGACCGCCGCATATTTTAGAGGGACCTGATTCAGAACCTTTGGATCCTGACGTTATACACGAGTTACCGGATGATTATCCGGAAGATTTTTTGATATACTCTTCTTCGTTGAGTACGTTCGTTGTTACGATATATAACAACCACTGCTAACCAATTTTGAATAATTATCGAGTCAAGTTGGCGACGATCGATGATCTGAAACTCGTCGTTACTTCTTACTGCTGCTGATCAAATGGAGGAAATAGAGTACGTCACTTTAATCGAGTGGCTCTGCCATCAATTTTACTACAATGGCATGTTAGTCTGTTGCAAAGAAGCGTGCGACGTCTATCCAACGAACGAGTACTTGAGAATTCTTCTGAGCCTGGCGTACGTACTAACTGGAAAGGTGCAAGAGGCGATCAAAGAAAGTTCAAGCTTAACGAATAACGCAGATACCACGCTGGCAGCGTTGCTTCTTCAGAGCATCGCGTATACGAAAGCCGAGAACGTCGAGAAAACCACTGTTGTACAGATTGAAACGAGAATCCGAGACGAAAGGCGAAAGTCATCCGCGAGCGCGTTGTCTTTAGCGGCTTCGACGTTGCTTCTGTCTCAGAAAGTTGACAAGGCGAAAGATTACGTGGACAGGGCTTACAAGTTTGATCCGTGCGAGAAAAATGTTTTGCTAACGAAAGGTTGGGTAGAATTGTTCGCGTCTGTGAACGAGGAGAACGTCTCGAGCGAGACCGACTTGTTCGACGCTGTTCTGCGACAAGATTCGAAGAACATGAACGCTTTGCTCGGATCTGCCAGGTACAAGCAACGGCAGGGTGATCACGCAGCAGCGATATTAACGTTGAATTCGTTAATCGTACGATATCCGAAATTATGTTTACCCTTGGTAGAGAAATTGCGCGGTCAACTGTCGCTGAAAGATTGGGATCAAGTTATCGAGACAGCCAATAGAATAATGTCGATCGACTCGAGCAACTTGGACGCGACGAAAGCACACGCGTTTGTAAGTATTTGCAGAGACGGGAATTACAACGAAGGACTGAAACATTTACAGTCGTTCTTCAGAAATCTGATAATCGTAGAAGCAAAGAACGTCGCAGTTTTGGTGAACAACGTTCAACTGTTTTCACGGATAGCCTGCAAGCATCAAGGGATTTTGTCGGAGCTGTGTAGGATCGTTGAAAAGGTGTTGCAACAGAATGGGAAAAGCGCAGATCTCATGGTGGAATTAGGGAACTTGTACGTTTCGCTTGGCAAAGTGAAAGACGCGGAGAATTGGTACAGAAGCGCCGTTCGAATAAACGAGTCGTCGTTCGCCGCTCTGATGGGACTAGCTCATTGTCAGCTTTTAGACAGTTCGGTCGACGCCTTGGATCTGGCGCAGCAGCAAATAGATTTTCTGCTGGAGATACGATCGAGTTCGACGGATGCCGAGTTGCTTTTCATGTCGGCCAAATTGAGACGCAACGACTCCGTCAAAGTCCTGAATCGTTTGAACGACGCAGCTACGGTCATACTGAACAACTGCAGATACACGCCGTACGGTTACGATTACACGAAGAAGCTAAATCCAGACTTGTGTTTAGAAATTTCCAAGCAACGTTTGGTTTATTCCGTTGTTGCAAGTGACGACGACGCGGCAAACTTTGAAGAAAAGTTAATTTCCAAAGATTGGAAAGAGCCGAGTTTGTACTTGTTGGAGCAGTTGTCAGAGGCGTACCCTGGCCTGAGCGTGGCGCAATTGCTGCTGAGTAAGGCTAAAATGCAGAGTGGAGATTTAGAAGAAGCTTCGCGCATACTGAGAAATCTTCTAGACAGCGTCGACTCGTCCAACGCGAAAGCTCATCTGCTGATGGCTCAGATTCTAGCCCGCCAAGGGAATTACCAGTCTGCCTCGCAGAGTCTCGAAGTTGGTCTAAGTTACAATTTCAAGATCAGAGACAGTCCAATTTATCACTTGATCACCGGTATGGTGCAGAGAGAAACGAACGACGTAGAGGGCTCGATAAAAAGCTTTCGGACAGCTGTGTCGTTGGTAGAGACGCAATCGCGTAAAAGCACTTTCGAGACCTTGGACGTTTCAACGTCGGACGTGGCAACTTTGTACCTGGAATTAATTTCCGCTTTTGGAAAAATGAGACGGTTCAACGAGGCGATCAACGTGATAGAAGATGCAAGGATAAAACTTGGAAACACCTCGGAGGATGGTAGAATATCGATAGGAAACGCGGAGCTTCTGCTGGAAATGGGTGAGTTGGACGGTGCCATTGACTGCTTGTCCAAAGTAACTCCGGATCAACCTTATTACTTGCAAGCGCACACGCGTTTGGCCGAGATAAATTTGAAACGCAAGAAGGATCGTCTTGCTTTCGCCATGTGTTTCAGGTCTGCTTATTTTTCACGTCACTGCGCGTTTACACGCATTTCCCCTACGACGTATTTTCTCGTTAGTTAGTGTTTATCGAAACGTTTTGCTTTGTACAGAGAGCTGGTTGAACACTGTCCCGGTCCGAAGACGTACAGTATGCTTGGCGACGCGTATGTCTCTATACAAGAGCCAGAGAGAGCGATAGAAGCGTACGAGCAAGCTCTGAAACAAAATCCCACGAACAAAGTATACGTAGCGAGTAAGCTAGGAAAGGCACTCGTAAAAACGCATCAGTACACAAAGGCCGTCAATTATTACAGAGACGTGACGAAACAAGACAACTTTAAAAGCTTAAAGTTGGATTTTGCAAAGTTATTCGTAAAAATGAAGCAGTACGACAAAGCGGAAGTCACGCTGGTCCAAGAATTGCAAGGTAGAAATTTTCTCGTACAATCGCGTGCCAATTTAATTTAAAAGCGTAGCTCTTCTTCTTTCCGTTTAACGTTGTAATAATTTTCTTTTTTTTTTTTTTTTTTTTTTTTTTTTTTTGACCCCACCAAACGGTCGAGGGGGTTTAGATTTGAAGAGCTTTGAAGGGCGTGTTCAGCTTTTTCTGCTGCTGGCGAAAACCCG
>WIUT01000793.1:0-37417 GCA_010645135.1 Tetragonula clypearis
TGTAAGCCCCGGGGCGGGTCTCGTGCGTAGTCACCTCGTCGTGGTGAGACCTGGTAATTGATATCGTTTTACAAACGTAAAATGTTATCAAGCTAAATTGTAAAACGATGAACGATAAACTTTAATGTTTGTAAAACAATATCAAGCTAAGAACTACGCAACTTACAGTTTAGAGTTAAACTGAACTGTAGGAACAATTAGTTGATAAGTGAGATATTAGACCCCCTAGCGGGACACCGTGGACGACGAGGGATTTCGCAGGGTCATCGTGGGATGCGTGTGTCTTAGCTTTAAGTTGCGTGCGTTTAGTTTTAGTTAATCGTAAGACGGTTCTTAATTGAATGTTAGCACATTCTGTAGAATGTAACTTTTTATTACGATACAATTTTTCTTTTTTCTTTGAATATGTAAAATATTTTAAATATTATTACTTAATTATAATTATTTTCAATTTGTACTTTGATTTGTATTTCAATATATTGTGCTTTGGTTTACTGTTCATCGATTTTTCCTTAAAACTTCTTTTGCCGTTCGTTTGCACAATGATAAGAATTTGTATTCATTTTGCAATTGCATATCAAAAGTGTTGCATTCTTTTTTATTGAATAAATTTGTTTGAAGTAAAAGAAGAATGAATAGGACAGAATGGGTTTCGGTACGTAGCAATCTCAACCAAGGCAATCATTGTTATTTGTGATACAATTTCTAACTGCATTCCTAACGATACAATTATGAATACTATAACAAATAATGTGATCTAATCGAGCACGATTTAGTTTTTATATAATTAAAGGATTTGTTGAGTTATTATAGAGGTCGTTGATTTCTATAGTTATATATTGAATTTTTTAATGATAACGTATAGTGCATTTGTATATATTGTAGAAGACCGTGGACTTTACATTTTGATAGATATTTTAAAACATGATTGACATTTTAAAACATGATTTGATATAATTATAGATCTTTTCTATATCGTCTCCTTTTTGATTAAATTTCAGGTCCGTTCTAAATATATTTTCCTAAGTATATTTCAATAAATAAAACATCCCGTTATAAGTAATAATTTTATCATTTCCAGCTAATACCCAATCGATAAATTCGTAAAACACGAATAGGGATCTTTCTGACACAGACATAAGTACATAATTTAATACTTTTAGATACTAATCTCGTATTTTCAAATCTGGAGATACCATTAAACATTTTGCTTGTATCGTTTTACCTAGTATAGTCAGACGAGCTTTACATTTCGATATTGAAAGTTTGACAACACTGTAATGAATAAAAAATCATATTGCTGTCGCATTCGCTAGTTCCCCAACTCACCGTTATTTAAACGTAGAGTGCGCTAAAAAACCAGTGACTCTTTTTACTATGTCGATATTTCAGGTCACGAGCCACGAAATCCCGTAAGATGCTTGGTCTATTCATATACCCGTCTGAGGCAGAAGAATGCGCTATGTCGGTATTTCAGAGCATTGGACACAATGTTCCACAAGATACAAGTAACGCTCTCACCTGTGGAGAGTCTTATCTGATTGTTCGAAAGATCGCGCCACTGCTTTACGCCCAATAAATTTAAAGTCACAATCGTACAATGGAAATTATTTACTGCTTTCAAGCCACTTTCAAAGATAAAACATTTGATTTTCAATATAAAATTTATTTCCAAATAATACATTAATGATGCAGTAATCTCTAGAACCATAAAAATATTCATCATACAAAAGAATTCTTAACATTCATACTCCTTTTACTCAAATTTTACGACGAATACTTTTCTTCCGTAGGTTGCCATTCATTATCGTATACCGGATGTAGTACACTCGTATCATAATTATTCGCTATATAATTTGTTGAAGCAACATGCTCATTATCCATGTAATTAACAACTGCTCTCGAATCAGTCACATAATCTCTCGAATCATCACTTCGATAAGGATTAGTTTCGATGGTGTAGTTATCAGATTCTGAGCGCAATAACGGCTCCATTTCTTTATCGTTCTCTACGTCAGTGGCATTGTTAGTTAAATTTTGCTCCCCTAATTTCTCGCGATTGCTGTAATCCCAGTCTGGACGTGTAAAGTTGGAATTAATAAAAGGATATTTGTTAATATGATAATTAATAGATTCCGTCCGCGGTGCAGGTTGTTCTGCGTTAAGGGATGAATTTTTCGATGTCGTGGTATGCTCTGTTTTCTCAAGACCGGTTGTTATAAATCGTCTTCCGAAGCTGCGACCATAGCCACCACCACCTGATGGTGGACCATAACTTGAAGGTGGTGGAGCACCATAGCTTGAAGATGGAGGAGCACCATAGCTTGAAGGTGGAGGAGCACCATAACCACCACCTCCTCCTCCACCATGACCACCTCCTCCTCCATAGCCTCCTCCTCCGCCTCCACCAGATTTTGTTAGAAGGACAATTTCTTTGTATTGACCTGAAAATATTAAAATAACATTGCATTCAATTCGTATCAGTATTTTTATCAATACTGATTGAAAACAGTTATGAAAATAATTTATGACACCATTACCTCCACCACCGTGGCCTCCTCCACCGTGGCCTCCTCCTTTCATGTACTTTTGCATCAACATTGCCATGGATATCATCATAGACATCCCACCCATCATCATACCTTTCATCGTTGCAATTCCTGAGTTTTATAAATTTAATTATTAATTAGGTATTTCGAAGTGTCGGAAAGAAACAATAATAATAATAGAGTAATAATTCGTGCGTTTACCCATGAATTTCATTTTGAGCATCATAAGTCCAGCCATCATCATCGTCTTACATTTGTCACCTTTGCCTTTGCCTCCTTTTTTACATCCGCCGCCTTTTTTACCTCGCCCTAAGGTTATGTTAATTCATTAAGAACGATGAACAATAATTTCTACCAACGTTGTAAATAGTTCAGTGTTTTGAAATTTCATTGATCAAGAAAGAAGGTTAAATCTTCTCTTGATTGTTCTTTCCGTAATGGAACGTTGCAATTTTACAAACCTTCAAAACCAGGAGTTTCGTCAAACATAACATCTATCTGATTCTTTTCTTGTTTTCCATTCCATCTTGGTAGTGTGATTCTCAAAGCAAACGTATCAAAGAAATCGTTGATACTTCGTTCTATAACGTCGTTGCTATCATTCGCGAATCTACGATCGTTGATCACTCTAGTTTTCACCAGTTTAATATTTTGACCCATTAAATAAATCTCGTTTAAATCCTTAATAGACTCCAAGAATCGACCAAGACGTTTCCTCGCGCAGATTAACGAGAGATCGAAGACACAGCGGCTTATGTCTGTTGTTGGAAACTCCGGGAAGCCATCGTCTTTCGAAGAGTCGTTTTTCAACGACGGTACCACTCGAATATCCACTCTGAATCCGTTTCTCCGGAAGTCGAACACTTGCCGACCGGTGTTACTAAAAATTTCAAAGTTAATTTTTAACAGTAAACTACCGCAGAAATATGAATCATCAAAATTAGATCAATCATTCTGTCTCCGACTATCGAGTTTCTCAAATTCGTTCGTCTATCAGAATTTATCGTATTCAGAATAGCTTGACAAATAAGTTTGACAAATAAGTCAACCTTCGTTCTATTTAATAATTTATTTCTGCAATTGCTCCACTCAGCAAAAACTACGTAATACCGAAAAGATAATAAAACGAAAGGAACGATTAGAAAACAAATTTCACAGTACTATTGACGAGCGATGGTTCCAGCAGGATCCACATCAACGTTTCCATCGGTGTACGTTTCATTATTGACTTGACTATGAACTTGTTCGACGATCGAGAGAACTAGAACCACGATGAATATCGTTCTGCGCACTATGTGAACGATCTTCAACGTTGACATCGCTCGACGCGCGATGATCGATCTCACACTTTACCCTCAGCAAAGACTGACTTCCGTCAGATCGTAATCGCTTAAATACGATAAGATTTATGTCACTCGTCGGATTTTTTTCAACGACTTGTCACGATTGCCATTTACCAGTGCACCAGGAAAATAATGTAATGATACGTTTGCTTCGTAACTTAGTCTCGTCGTGGTTCCTAGTTTGCGGAATAGAGTACCGCCTTTCGAGATTTCAGGGACAACTCAATGATTTCCTACGAGAGAAATAATGAGAATTCGAGATCTAATCTGTAGAGCTGAAATATATTTTTTGTCAGCTTCTTCGGAGCTGTGTCATGGTTAATAATCTGTTTATATTTGAGTAACTTATATCGACTTATAAACAGATTCCAAATAGAAATTTCTCATAAAATATTTTATAGAGTACTTTATTCGGTGTTCTCAATGCATATTGTATACTATATTTTATATATTTTATTTGTAACATTACATCATATATTCATAGTATAAATGTGTTACAGTTTGTGTTATATTTTATATATTTCATTTATTTGTAAAATTGAATTCCTGTTCAATCTGAATTTCTAAGAGAGATCTCTATCGTTCCAAACCAGGTAACGCCAGCGTGTTAAAAAAATTCCTCCCCATTCCTTCTTGATGAAGAACAGTCGGTTACACCTGAGAAATCATAACCACGCGTACCTTGGTGATCGGAGAATGTCTAGGAAGCCTAATGTATGCGTCTAGAAAGGGACGACCTTGTTTCGCATGAATTTAATTAAGTGTTACCATTCGTCTTGCAATTACGATCCGACGTATATAATTTTCCTCGCAGCGGACCGAGACGAAGAGCAGCTTTTACTTCGCGTGAACTGCTAATCGATTTGATTCATCTTTCCTTCGACTATATAATCAACCATTATATACTGGATCAAACGAAAGAAAGGAAGAAAATATTGAAAGACTTCAAATTTGAGTCCCCTTGCGAGTCTCTAAAACGAACTTGCAAGAACGAATTGACCAGGCAACCTCTTAAAAATATGATTTTATTAAAACTTTACAATGCGTATAAATGCATATAAATAACAAAGGAGAGGGATCATGTACATGATTCGAAGATGGTCCATGTGCAACGACGCTCAGCTCGAGCCGTGTGACCGTGGGTAATAGAGGTACGTGGGAGCATGCTTCGCAAATAAATACCTACGAATCTACGGTTATAACGTAGTGATGGTGATGGAGAAACGGAGAGCGATGAAATGAGACCAGGTGAGACGACGGAAGTGACGGATAGAGGCGCGAGCAGCGAGAAAGCGAAACGAAGTTGAAGATCGGAGCAACGCGAGGGAAAAGTAGGAGGGACAGAAGAGTGGCTGGCGGTGAAGAGCGCGATGAAGAGGAGGTGGAGCAGCAGCTAGATACAGATCGAAAGGAACTGTGAGGTGTGAAAAGAAGATAAACGGAAACAAAGTGGACTCGGTGAGGTAGAGACGTGCTACTAGATCTGTCACGTGCCACCAGCCGCTCCTCGCTGGCGGCTTCTCTAATCACCAGTTCGTTAATTTTGCCGGAACAACGATCGACGGTCCCTTGCGTTGCCATATTTCAAAACGGCCTGCTGGACGCTGTCGTGGATCGTGTCTAGAGATCGTCCGTATCCGGAATGTCCATAGCCGTGGCCGTGATGCTCCTCCGAGCTGTGAGTGTGAGAACTCGAGTATACGGGTTTACTGACAATTTCATAGGTAGTCTTCTTCTCGCCACCACTAGCCAAAGATTTCAAGCCAACGATGGCTGACAACATAAGGGCCATCAGACCGGTCATCAAGGCTTTGCCGGCGAGTAGGGCCAGGGCACCGAAACCGATAGCGCCAAGGGTACCTTTCATCATCATCAGGCCAGCCATCAGGCCATTCATACCGCCCTTCTCCTTCTTACGTCCTGTGTGACGACCAATGAAATCGTTATCACGCTCCCATTCCCCTTTAATCTCAGTCTCGTTTAATCTGTCCCTGAAAAAAGGGAAAATTAATATCTTACCAGTTCCGACACTCTGCCCGCCACCAAGTCCAAGCTGGGCCAGCGTCTCTTCGTTAAAGTTCCTAGCAGCCTCGAAGGTCCTCGGATCGAACAGTTTGATAGATATCGAGTGGCTGTGTAGGTAGCTTCCGACCTTGTGAATCAGATACGCGTCCAGCCTCTTCTCCACGTCGTTGGGGAAATCTCTAGCCAGATTGGCGACCACCTCGGAAGCCGGCATGCTGGCAGAACCATTCTCCTTGATCACCGACACTCCCGGTAGGATACTGATGTCCTCCTGCTCCGATAATCTATCTAGGAAGGACACCACGTCTAGCTTGAGACAGGTGGCACTGTAGGATTTGCCACAGTCCTTGCTCAAGGTAGACGCCAAGCTCTCCGGAGATTCCTCGACCATTTGCTTCGGGTTACGTCTTTCAATCTCGCCGACGACGGAACCGACGAGAAGAAGAGGAAGCAGCAATAGCAGCAGCGTTTGCTGACGATCGACCGACGATTGACCGAGTACCGCGAATCCCTTCATCGTGCTGCGCGTATTTTGCAACGTTTCTATACAGTCGGACGCGAGAAACCCTGATCTTCGAGAGATCCTGTTGGAGAACGTCCGGCAGCGCGAAACGAACTTGTTGCTCGAGATTAAGATTCGATTTGCTAGCTGAAGCTGACGGATGAGACGCGTACTCTGCACTGGACATACCCTCGAATAGTTGCAGTATATATAGAGCGAGTCACCGGGTAGTCCTTTTTCCTTTTTGCCTTTCGGCCTTTCCATACATTCTCCTAAGTCGAGAGCAACGCGTCGGCGACGGCGTACTCTCTTCTTTCGCGGTGGTCCAAGAGAGGAGGCGAGGGGCCCTCTCGCGGCCACCACCGCCGCCTCGACTGTACGTGGCGAGCGGGAGCGTCAAATAGAGCGGAGAATTCGAATCTGTCGAATTTACGAGAGAGAAAAAGGATGCCGGAGACGCTCTAATGAGAGCGAAGCCTCGTGATCTTGGACGCCCATTCAATGCTCGCTACCGGGAGCATCTCATTGAATTCGTTCGATGATCGTTTTGGGTGCTACGCGACCGGACTTTCTTCGATATCGATTCCGTTTGCTCTAGAAATCGTTCTCCTCGCTATTCTAGATTCTCAGAAAGTACGCGTATCGCGCTTCGTGCGCGGATTACAGGAATTATAGATTACAACAATTGTCAAGAGATGAAATCGGCTTTCCGCCTCTATTGATAGCTCTGTCCTGTTCAATTCATATACTCGATGTCGAGTAAACGGACATCTATATTAACGGCCATTAACGTTTAATTCCTAGTTTTACCCGGTAAAAGTACATCCTGAACTATTTCTATCCGTTTACTTCAGCAGACTGCTAATTGTAGCAACGATTCTCGTTGCGTTTAAACATAACGATCCGTGATCGCAGCCGATCCGATCGATTGTGGCCGATGGATGGACAGACGATGCGACGACCCGGCGTGAACCACTTTCGATCTCGACGACGAAATCGAGGCGGTCGACGGCCGTCCATCCGATAAAATCGATGCCTGTTCGTTCGGCTAAGCAAACGAAGCGTCTGAATATTTCGGGAAATTATAAAGGGAGAGGGAAATGGCGAAGCGTTATTTCCCTCGACTGAGCGAAACGAAACGGAGAAGGCCTACTTTAAATTAGCCCAGTTAACTCGCGGGAGATCGGATTTTCGCGCGCCACGCTCGAACGACGACGGCTGCAGACGGATCTGACGGCGAGAAAGTGCGCGGCCAATTTTCACGGGATCCACTCGCGAGCGCAGCATTTGACGTTTAATACGCTTTGGAAATCGCTCGGTCGTTCACGCGCCCGTGGAACTCGCATGATTTCAGGCTCGACACTCTGGCCAATTTTTATCGAACTTTTGTTCGCTCAATCGCGCGATGGATTTTAATGAGGAATTCTTTTGAACGATTTTGGGGAAGAAGAATTGAAAATAACAAAATGAATGTAGTACAGTGGATAGTATAGTGTATTCATTTGAAAAAATTCGTAATTTGAAAAAAGATAAAAAATTTTTTCGATTTGTATCTCGAGAATTTTTCGGTATTTTTTGTCTCTGAAACATTGAAGGAACTGTGGCCAATTGATTCTCAAACAGTGATACTCTTACATCAAAATGTCGGAATGAAAATATACTAATTTCAGTTGAAGACCAAGGGTTCACGAGGTATGTTATCCTTTGCCTTATGATTTTCTTTTCACAGTCTTTAAACATTACGTCGTGTCATTAAATTATCATTACACGTAATTTGTATCTATTAATCTTCAGTTTGAAAAATGAAAATTGAATATTCAAAATCACACCCCATAAGACTGCAATTTGCTTTTTCTCTCAAAACGATATCGCAATTCTTACCACGAGCGTAACTCAGTACTATAATTCAAGGGGTTAATTGAGGATTACTGCTCCAAACTATTGACAATCAATTTTCAATAACATCCGGAGGTACGCTGGAATTTCACCAAACGTTTAAAGCTGGCATGATACGAATTCGAGAAAAATTCCAGGCTACGCATTCAATTCGATAGGGCGTGCAGCTTCGAGCGAGTTAGACGATCATGGATTTTTCGTACAACCGAGGCGACGCGCTCGCATGCTCGGTCAGCAGGTGTGTCGGAAAGAAGAGGATTAGCCTTCTTCTTCAGGTATCTATTTCACCACTTGTTACTTCCTTTTACCACGACGCCTTCCTTTCGTTAATAATCGCACCATCTCCGCTGAGCTACTCTTCTTTCGATCCAGCTCAGCGTACATTCAGCCAGTCGCTCGATCCTTGGCGATCGTTGACCATTCTAGAAATTCTCACGATATCCCAGCATCTTTAATCCCAATTAATTTGTCAGACGAATGAAAAGTGAAACTTTATTTAAGTTAGAGGCGAGACAACTGGTTCGAGAGTTTACTACGACGTGCATCGATTAGATTCGATTCGATTTTCGTCGGTCGATCCTGGTCACGCCTTTCCAATTGTCGACAGGAATCGATCGATCGCACGCGAACTGTGCCGCAAGTGAAACGTGAATGGGCGCTCTTGTTCGCCCATAACTGTTCCTCCGTATACTGTTACTATTCTTCCACTATACTTGATACGTAATTTGAGCGAGCATTCGGGCCTCGGCCGAATTTCATCGCGTATCATTAAATCTTCCTTCAACGTCCTCCCATTGGAAAGTCACAGTCAGCTAAATGCGAAGAGAAACATCTCTAAAGACTCCTTTCCTATTCCGCTTTCCAGAATCCGCGAAAGCGAAAATTAAATCCATTTGACGGCTTTACGAGCAATTTGCAATTTCGTAAGTGTCCTTAATCCTCTGTCCGAGCGTTTCTCCAGCCATCATCCGAATGATATAACAGAATTCTCACCACTTCTCATCCGTTTGAGTTGACAAAATGAAACGCGTTGCAACTGGTCGATGATGATCGATCGAAGTTACCTGGCGGAAGGATTTCAATTTCGCAGCAATTAACACTAAAACCAAGAAAAACAACGAGACGATCGAACTGCCTATTCAGTCAATGGCCGTTCAATTTTATGCTACTGTTTCTGTCTGCACCAGATCTTATTCCCTATTTCTTCTTGCGTCTCTATCATTCTGTTTCGTACGTGTTCAGTATTCTGAATTTTATCCAACATTTGATTGTTATACGTTGGAAACGGTGAACGTAATTGCATCGACCGATCGCGCGCAGGTAGCCTATTTTCGCTTCGAAAATCGAGATGAACGTCGAGAAAGTTGCAAATGCGCAAGGATCGCAAGAATTATGTCCGAAGATCGACTGGCGATCCTCGAAAGAGATCGGTGCGATCGTTTCCTGCACAGAATCGCCGGTGAACGGCGCGTTATTTGGAAAACCGTGTCGCTCGAAACGAGGAGCGGCCATCTGTCTGACCATGACGGATCGTTTCACTGTCCCGCGCGAAATTGGGCAACTTCTCCATCTCCCAATAGATTTGGAGCTTTTCATGCATGAAACAACCGTGTTGATGGTACATTTTGTAATATTATTTATTTGTGCTTTTGTTTATTCTTTTTTTTTACTTTTATTTAAAAATATTTTCATAGAAGCAGCATATTTATATTATTTATTTTTTACTTTTTTACTAGAAATACTTTCGTAAAATTGCAGTGTCGGAAAAGATACAGGAGCTCTGATTTCTCTGAAAGCTTTCGAATATTGGAAATTTGCAGATTCGACGGCTCTCAACGTTGAAAAATATTTGCACTTATGAAAGCTTGCAGTTCACGCCAGATCAACGTTCCAATTTGAATATGGATTGATTGAAGCTGTCCTGTAATTCACTTTTGCGCCGAACGGAGTGGATTCGTTACGGTTTCCACGCAGTTTTAGTCTACATCTTCTCGGATGATAGTCGAGGATCCGGTTAGTTTAACGTTCACGAGTTGGTTGCGCGATTAACGCGTTCGCGTTATCGAGTCGTGTGTCCGGTGGAACGAGAAAAAACTAAGGTGCATCGACAACGACTGATGGTTGCTGACCGAGTGGCTGCGTAGACCCCGTTAATTCGAGAACGAGCATCCGTTATGTGCTGAAAATGCATCGTGCGCGATCATACTTTCGGATTTTTTTCAAGGCCAATTCGCAAACGTCATTTTTCATTCAACTATGCATTTAACCATCTAATCCATCTTTGTAGGTTGAATTCTCGTGAAATCTGTTGGATTTTGAGAAAGTTGATTAGGAGTGTTTAACTTGAAATTATTTGTGTGTTAATTTATAAAATGATGAATATATCGACTTAATTTATGAAAAATGGGAAAATAGATTATACGTTAAATAGTTCTGTTGCTCCATTTCATCGAAGAATACGTTGTTTTAACAGCTACGTGAGATCTACGTGAAAAGTATTTCTCAAAATTAACGAAACGTAGTCGACGAAGTTCAGACTTGAAGTTACAAAGATATTACAGTCATCTTTTAAAATCAAAACAAAGAAGAAACGGTAGAAACTCATTTCTTCAATAAAAGGACCTAACATGTCTTTTTCGCCAACAAAAATGGATCAACTGTTTGAGTAAAACAATTCTTCTCTACCGAAGAAGATATTCCAGACGTTCCTAAAATATTTCCAAAAGAACTCCAAACGAAACGCCGATACTAATCAACTGTGTAGGTCGACGATACCCTAACCGAGCATTCCACTCATCAACTTCTTCTTGCCTCGAGTTCTCCAGGCTCTTGACAGTGCTGTCCTCTTGATCGGCTCGTATATACCCAAGGTTTCTGCCCTCTCCACGCGACATAATCACAAACGATACCGTTACTCGCCACTTCCCCACCCTGAAGAGGGGCAACGATCACCTGGCAAAGAGGGGAGGACGGTGGAAGGTGGGAGCGCACGTGGAGGCAATGACCCAGTGCCCTTGATCCTGAGAATTCACCGACGGGGGAAGCAGGCACGGCCAATCGCGTCGGCTCGGCCACTTTTCCCACCTTTCCTGTCACAGTGACCCCGATTCCTTCCTGTTCCTACTCCCGCTACCTGTTCCTTCCTCCCTACTTGGCGCGCTCTCTCTGCCGAGCGCGTTGCACCAATTCTATTTGGGTCGTTAGCCTTGCCCTACGCCGTAGTAACCTGCTTACCTCGGCGATTATAGATTTCCAATTATTTATTTCCATTTATTTAATTATTTTATTTGCCGATGGCGATCCGCTCGAGCGGAGAACGGAGAACGGAGAGGAAAGTGCTTCTTTGGTATGTTTTGACGGACGACGGGCTCAAAGACACACCGTCAGAATTCTAGGAACGAGATAACAGCGATGAACAACACGAAGGAAATTGAAAGGAAAGACGAGTAAAATTGTGAAAAAGAGAGAAATTGTGATGATCTTTATTTGATAAAACGCGAGTAACAGAGAAGAGGCAATAAATAAAATGAGGGGATGAGAGGATGAATCTTAACTGGGAGATCGAATTTAAGGGATGTCTTGGTAGGGATACTGCCCTTCGGGTCCGAATTCTGGAGCCCAGCCTCTGTACGGTTGATTCACCTCTTCCTGCGACCTATGCCAGTGATCGTGGTGAATCTCAGGTTTCACAATTCCGTAAGTGACCCTGGCAGGATAAGGAGGTGGTGGTGTTAGCAGAGCCTTCAGAGCGACCGCTCCGGAGAGAAGAAGGGACAGTAGGCCTGCACCGAGTCCCTTGATGCCTACCAGACCGATCAGAGTGATGACGGTGGGCAGGACGATCAAGGCTTTGAGTTTCAGGGCCAGTAGAATCGGCAACGCGATCTTCTTCAGCCTGGTTCGGGCTGCAACGAGAGCGAAATACAAAAATGCAAAATTCGAAAATCCTGCGAATATTCCAACAAATTAAGAAAGAACATAAGCGCCTATTAATAACGCATGTCAATGAATTCGATGGATCCAATGGATCGTCAAGTGAAATTCATCAAGGATGTGGAAGGAGTATATCTAGGAGCCTCTAACGGCCACATATCGACTATCTACTTTCTTCGACATGTAGCACTCTCGTTCAAGGTCCTCGTCCGTCGTCTTCTCTCTTCTCTCTTCTCGGCGTTCGTCCCAGAAACCCGGAATCCCATCGCGATCCACTTTGTCCCGATCCCCCTGCCACGTTTTCGCGGATACGAGCAAAGTGGGACGATTGCACCCGGCTTTCTATGCTCGTCACGCTGCTACTTTTGCCCCCTCCCCGACCGTTCGTCGCGTTCCGAACATTTACTTCTCCCGCGACTCGAAGATCGCGCCCCGTCCACTCGATTCCGGGGAGAAGGAAAAAAAAAAAAGATCTGTGGAAAAGAGGCCGAGAAAAAGAGGAGCAGGCAGAGGTGTCGGTCGAGATCGGCGAAGCCAATCGGAAGCCTCGCTATCGGAAGTCCCACTTTACGGCCAATCGTCCCTCATCTTCGTGGCTTACTTGCATCGTATTGGAGAGAGTTTAGAAAGGCGAGGTAGTATAAGTTCGTCGCTGTGGATCGGTTCGTTCACAGCGCAGACTCGACGCGTCCCAAGATCTAGCCGCTTGCACACCGTCAAACCGGTAACAAGTGCCCTCCACCATGGAATTTAGCTCCTCGAGATCGCTTTGGGAGATCATGAATATTTACCCTTTCTTTCGATGTATTACGCTTTGGTATTCGAGACGGTGAGTCTCGAATATGCCGGAGACATTAATGTAGGCTAAAGGAGAGATCGAAGGAATACCTGTCGTAGAAAGTTCCTTCTTCGCAATGAATTCTTGCACCTTCTGTTTACAATTATTAATTGATTCTTTTTTCACCTGACGACTTTGATGCATCGTAAACAATTACGTAGCACATGCATCGAAAAGTCAGTCTACGCTTGAAATCTTTGAAGCTACAATTATGTACAGAGTCAATTGAATAATTTTAATAAACTGTACATTTGCTACTCTGTGTGTGCATAGTGGATTGTTTGAAAATGTGGAAACTATTCTTTAAGTAGAAAGAATCGTGTTCTAATTTCAGTATTAATTTCGAGGAGTTTGATAATGAAATGACTCGCGAAGATCCCAAATTTCTTCGCTATCATTTCCGAAGAGTTTACAAATGAAACGACTCTTGAAACACCTCAAATTTCTTCGGCATTGCTTCACAGTTTAAAAATAAAATGTCTGTCGAATATCTGAAATTTCTTCAATCGAATCAAAAATTTTCTGACTTTGTGTTGATACTTCCGATACTGATCTTACCTTCGGAAGCTCCCGTTGTTAAGCTTCTAAGCTCAATCGCCACATCTTTCTGGCCCAAAGCTCTTCCGAACATGTCAGCGGAAGATCCATCGCTAGGCAGACGCACGTGAATTCTTCTGCTCCTCAAGAACTCTTCGATCTTGCTCACTAGAGGATCCTGGCTACCTCTTTCAGCAGTCTCTTCATTCTCCTCGAACTCCACCTTCTCCAAAGTGATCATATCACCGTAGATCTTGATGGTGTCTCTTCTATTCAGTTCGTCCATCGTTTTGGTTAGCCTGATCTCCGCGTTCCTGGCGTCTTCAGCCATGACAAACGCAATAGGAAACAACGCCAATATCGCGATCAATGGCTTCATACTGGTCGATCGATTCGCTATCGAACAGGACGGACACTAGGATTTTGACTGTTTGCCCCGGGGGCAATTTTTCTTTTATACTTCGACTGGTGATCGATGGTGGGGCCAGTTTGAACCATTTGGCAAGCGACGTGCAAGGGCCGTGGTGTCGAGAATTTTAATTTCCACGTCTCACCGCCTGGCCACTGTACAACGCGTACGTCCCCGTGACGTATCGTCTACCGATAGAAACTAATTTTCCTTTTCAGCGGGATCACTTTCGAACGGTCTATCTGTCTACGGTCTGTGTTTAAATTAACGATCTGTGATCGACCGAAAGTAAAAATCGATCGGAATACCAATTTTATTGCCTTTCCAAATAGTAAAAGTTTGGCGTATCGGAGCTCTTGAATATCAATTGTACTATTTTCTTTTTTTTTTTTTTTTTTTTTTTTTTTGAAGTAACAACACTTTGACAAGTGTCGTCTCCCTCGTTTGAATTCGGCTTCGATCGACTAAGGAAAGGGTCGATGAAATAAGAGAGTCAATTTCATTAAATTTCATATGCGATAAAAGTACAACAGCAACTGTTTACTTTTAGAGAAATATAAATGCAAAGTAGAGATTTGTAGAAACTTCGAGGATGAATGACACGTCGAGTGTCCTTAGAGCTACTGAAAAGCGGGAAAAGTCGATGGTTTGTCGAGAAGGTGCGACTGATTTGCTTTAGAGAAAACTAGGAAACGTTCCTC
Source organism: Tetragonula clypearis (assembly GCA_010645135.1). Taxonomy (NCBI): domain Eukaryota; kingdom Metazoa; phylum Arthropoda; class Insecta; order Hymenoptera; family Apidae; genus Tetragonula; species Tetragonula clypearis. The sequence goes on from WIUT01000793.1 coordinate 14,734, forward strand.
TCAAGCAGCTTATTTACCACCGGGAGAAATGTGGGAAATTAGTAGCGTGATTTATTCGAAAACCAACCCGTGCAGCTTGTTCCTCCTGTTCGACTTGTACAACTCTCTCTGTAAATTCCGTCCACGAAACGGCAAAGGACAGTGAACAGTCCCGTCTTCGAATTTCAGCCAGTGCATATGAATAATGGAACGTCGCGTTTTCGTACATTTAATAGGAGAATAAAAGAGAGGCGCCGAAACGAGCGTTCCTTTGTCCAAGTTGGCACAATGGGCGAGTTTTCCGCAAGCAGAATCCGCGCTTTCAATCGAGTGGCTCCGACAATGACTGCCGTGCCACTCCCCGCGTGTTCCTCGCGGTACATCATATTCACGAGACGGTTGGTAATAAGTTTCTCGGTGAAAATTAGATTTCCGTGCCTGTTGGCGCGTGTGACACAGAACTGCATGCAAAACCGACCGGCGTGTGTCCCGAATCTGTTTTCGGTCGAAAGCGGGCGAAGGAGGGAAAAGAAGAGAGAATGAAATGGAACGATGAGCGATGAACGGGGAGAGAGAAGGCGCGAAAATAGGGTACATATAACGAACGAGTGGGAGTGCAAACGAAGCGCAGGTATGTCCGATCGGAATGGCATATGAGCCAGACCGATTGTCGGTCCGATCTGCCAACATATTTCGATATTTCGTGCGTCGCGTCAGGCAAACACTAATCACGTACCGAGCGTTTTCTATGCACCTTCGCGCCTCGCATAGCTGGCACGTGCATAAATAATCTCTTCAAGCTAGAAATCGTCCCCTGCTTTCGACCCACCGGTGCCTGAAGAAAGGAAAACCGTGTCAAAACGATCAACTCCACCTTGAGTTTCACAATTGATTGCAGCCAGCTACGCGATTAATTAATCAATATCAAAATCTCGAAAGAAAAACTTTTTAAGAAATGATGCCCGTAGCTGTATCACTTTCCTCTACTGTTTCAATTCTGGAGCTGGTCAAGGATTTCCAATTTTTGAGTAATTCGAATGCGAAAAATATGATAATCAGATAATCTACAGTGATAGAAATAATTTATTAATTACAAAAGATTTTTAATAATTTACTCGATCCACAAGTTATCTGTTTGAATATTAATCTAGCAGTCGAGAACAAGTCTAGAGTGTATTACACATACACACACACACGCACACGCACACGCACACACACCAGACTCGGAATGTATGGCGTTTGGGTAGCCCAGATTCTTTCGTTCCCCATAAAACGTGGACTCGAGGTCGTCGTCTTTTTTTAATTGGTTTCGTTCGTGATTGGCGCTTGTGCCGAGTATGCCATCGAATGAGCATCCACTTTTCCGTTTCCAAAGTCGAAGCTTCTCTTGTAGTAGCCCTGAGGTTGGACACCTGCCGCGACATTGGTTGACCAGCCTTGGTTAGCGCTGTCAATCCATCCGGTCGATGGTTGAGTGTTCTTGCTAAAGAAATTGGCGGCTCCAGTGCTATTGCCGCCGAATAATCTTTGGAAAGCCAACACTCCGGCTAACAGGAGGGCAATCTTTCCCACAAACAGGGCCTTCGTCACCAGGAGACCGAGACCTCCGAGAAGAATTGGAATCAGGGCGAACAGTTTCACTCCCGCCGCGGCGATCAGAGGGAGTGCCATTTTCTTCATTTTGGCGCGACCTGAGAAAATAAAAATTTATACACGGAAATTAATTTGGGAGCAGAGACATTTTTTACTTGAAGATTTGAAAATCTGATTTTTATTTGGGTATTCAGAAAAATAGATCAGAAAAGTTTTCGTTCATTTTAAATCAAATTCAATATTTAATGCGAAGACATTTAACTCGAAGAATAATAGATCATCTGGAACAACAGCTCAAGAGTTGTTGAACGATCTAAAAATAATCTTCCCTCCGAAAGATTCAGAATATATTTGAGGCGATAATCGAACCTCACGGTCGTTAAAATGAAACTTCACTTCTTCCCCAAAATTTAATCAGCAGAGTAAACTTTGAAGAATCCGATTTAACGATCCAAGCATACTTATTCTAGCCCGTTAGCCAGGAGATCCTAAATGTCGCTAACTAATAGTCCCCGGACGTGTTATCGGACGCAGTGAGATTTTTCTCTCTGCCGAGAGGGGCAGTGTATGTATAATTTCAGAAGGAAAGCGAATGGAGGAGGTGGTGCGCGAGGAACGAGTTTATCCGGAACAGGTTGCCGCGGCGCGTGTAGATATCACGAAGGTGAAAGGCTCGGCGAACAGTTTATTCGTTCATACCGGTGACGCGTCGGGGCGTCATCGGGGTGGGAAGGATTACGTAATGGGAGCGTCTCTATCATAGCGCAAGATAGAAAGTTACCTTCGTCAAGAGCGCGGGAGATTGAACCGTCCTCGGGCATGCTCAGCTTCAAACTGTGGGACTTCATGAACGATATGGCCGAATCGAACAACATAGTGGCGAGTTTGATGGCTCTGTCCGACGTGTCTCTCGGCAGTTCGTTCATCATCTCGACCTCCGTCTTCAGATCTTTACCGCTGCGTTCCACTGCGGAGGAAAATGTGACGTATTATGTATTAAAGGGCCGAGCTGTTCGAGAAGATTTTAGAAATTTTTAGAAAGTTGATAGATTCAAGTTTTGGGCAATGAAATTTCAACGGCAACTCTACGATGGATAAGAAAGGAATGTTATAAAAATAGAATGTCAATTCTGTAAACTGATAATAAACTGACCATCAAAGTTTCGAGAATCAAATAACTTTGTTAAAGATTTACTTGGCGTCTTTAACGCATCCTCGATGGATTAGAATTTCGAGAACTAAGTAACTACGAGTTTAATGGATTCTATGGGAACTTATAAAAAATTCTACTCACTTGGCGTTTCCCTCACAAACTTCACACCATCGACAATCTCGATGTCACTAGACCTGGCAGCTCTATCCAACGCGCTGACGGTCTTGACGAACGCGCAGCTGAACAGCTCGTTCTCTTGCTCGAAGCAATCGAGATTCCTGTTCAACTGAACTGTGCTAGAATCCGGCATAGGCACAGCCATCGCGGACGCGGCAACAAGTCCCACCAAAACCACTAATTTGTTCATCTTTTCTTTCTGGTCTAACTTGTCCAATCTTGATGATTATACGGAGACCGCGTTGAAGAAGATCGAGCACGTCCCTCGGAAAATTTTCGGAACAAAGTGTGATCTGACCCTGCGTAGCTTCTATCTTTATAGGTGTTCACCAGCTGGGACCCTCCCCAATATCCCCACTCTAACTGATGACGCATGTGACGACACATGCGACCAAGGCACACGAGGCCTTCATCATCGCTGGTACACGTCGTTACTCACCTCCCCGTTAGAAGAAACTTTCTTCAATAATTTTTTAAACAAACGACCACTTCCATGTTTCGGCGGAGTAGTTGGTACTACTAGGCGGATCTTAGCGTAGACGATCGCTGATATCTGGTAGTCTAGCTAGATTTGGGTTAGTAGAGGAAACGATGACGCCACAGACGAAGGGACATCTCGATGCACTACCAATTTGGATACATTCAAATAAATTAATATCACCACTGCGTATGGAAAGAATTTTAATCCTTCGAGAAAGGTTATTTCTTGATAATTGATTACTTTTGAAAAATTATTCTCTTTGTTTTCTGTTGATTAGAGGTGAAATTCTATTTTGTTGTAAAAATTTTTCCAGTCGGAAATCGAGATTGCCATTTTTGCCATTTAAATAATTCTAAGATCTTTTTTCAAATTTACCTCCATGAGATTAAAGTTTTCGTTGCTTTTAGGATTATTTTTTATTCCGATGACAATCATAGCGTATCGGTCGTATAGATTATCTGCCTTTGCCTGTCGAAAACACGCAGGAGAACGAGGTGCCGCGCATATAATTCACCTTAATCTTCTCAGGCATCCACTAAATTCTATTCTTTGAATATTGTACAATTGTACAAAAATCTTTCATTGATCGAGATCAATGCATTTAGATACTTCCACGTGTAATAAGCCGCTCACCTTGACCCACAGACACAGTCGTCCCGAGCTACGAATTGCGTCGTCTTGATATGACACCCACTCTAAACAGTTTCCCTCTTGTTCACACTCACTATGATTTCTCCTTAATTTGCTCGCATAATCGTGCCCTTTAAAATGCGAATCGTCGAGCAAATCGTTCGCATGGAATTTTTTATAGAATTTTTTTGTGTTTCTAGAATTATACCATTCGCAAATCGTCGAAGAAAATTCTACTTTCTCTGACACTGTTTGCTCTGTCAATAGCGCTGGGTACACCAAAACACGGCTGAATGGACAGAGTAAGAATTACGACAGCTGTATTTCTTGTCAGTATTTCAATACCTGCATTTCACTTGCTTTTTTCCTTCTTATTTTTAAGATATTGCTTTTCTCCTTTTCCTCGAAATAAATGTCAATTATTAATTAGATGTCATGCCTAAGCATTCAGATAACTCTTTCCGTTTTTAATTTCTTTTTAATAAGGATTAACTGCGAATTCCTGTCCCGACAATGGACGCAAAGTAGCTCAACCGATGTCATTCGTTCGGCAAACAATGTCCAACAATGCGTACATCTCATCAGGATCGTTCTTTTTTTTTTTTTCTTTCACATAGCACGTGCCTTGGAATGGCAACTGCCTTATTCGCGGGCGCCGCTCCATTGTTTCGTTGTGTCGACTCTGTTTAAATATTTAACAGTCGCGCGGAACTTCGTCATCTCCGCGTTAACGGTATCCTTACGATGGATTTTCGTGATTAATTTTCTAGGTTACGCTTGGCCATGAAGTCTGCGACTTCCGATTGTTACAAAGAATCATTATTATCGATCGATTCAGGGAACGAATGTAAATAAAGTGGTATGATTACGCACTACCCAAATAATTAGGTCGTTCTTTTGTGTTACTTTAACTTTTATGTCATGACTTTCTAGTTATTCTTGCATTCTTTTAATTATTTCTCACTCAATCGTAGCTATCTTTAAAATTGTTAGAAAATGTCTAGAATTTGAACAAAATAAGAAGAAATATTCTCACTGTGTACAAATACTTTTCGTTTGTTAAAATTTAAATAAGAGATATAACATTTCGTGGGTCTGTCTATCAAGATTATGAAACTTCTTCGCTTTTCTTTGAATTAATGCAATAGCAGTTCCGTAATTATTTTGAGCAATTATAGGAGCAGTTATAAAAAAAAATAAAAATGAATAGAAGAATTGGAAATAGAAAAGAATTCTTTGAGAAGTGAAGTGTTTCCGAATTTATATAAATACACGCACACACACACACACACACACATATATAAATGCAATTGTTATTTCGATGAAAATAAGAAAGAATAGACCGTAAAATGTAGAAGTTTCAAAATGTTAATATAACGTGATAAACGAAGAAATTTTTTCACGGTTGCTCACCTTGCTTTCGACGATGATTCAATTTCGACTGCTGTTGCGATTGTATTACTTTCTTCTGACTACATTACCGTTCCGTATAATTTTTCAACTTTCGATCGACACAGTTTAGCGAAACGTATATATTTGGAAGAATCTGTATAGGGATCATTGGAAGGAAATATGCTTTCTCAGAGGACGGATTACTCTTCCACAAATTTTAAAGCGCAGTGGAACTTGAATATTTTAAGATCGACAACCTGAATACTAAACTTGTCCTATCTAACACCGGCTCATTCTTTTCTTATCATTTCCTGAATTTCTCGGATGTCTATGGTGTCCTCTGCGTATATTCTTGAAAACAACATTTTTACAGTTTTATGAACGTAAAATTATGAAATTGTAAAAATAATGTTAAGAATTCCGACATCTGCATATCAATAGAATTTACAACTGAGCGAGTTTATAATCCTTGGAGACGGGGGGTGAACTTTCACTCCGACCAGAAGAAGCGACGCAATTACGTAATCAAAAACGTGACGGATCAAAGCAATTAATTATAGCCATTGTTCGAGAGAATTCCTACGGAGTCGAGCATCGCTTGTAAACAAGAAAATGATTATTTGCTACCTTCGGAAAACACTCGCTACGACTCGCTTCGTTTCTCGTTCGCTAGCTTCACGGTTCCTTCCTTTTGCGTAACGGAATAATTAGCATTAGTTTCATTTGTGTTAGTTAGAACGAGGAACGAGTTTCCATCAATTCCGGCTTGTTTGACAGACACGAGCAAGGATTCAAGATAAAATCGAAATTTAACTTTCTGAAAAACGGACGAGTCATAAAGTGGTTGTGAGGGTGAAATGAACAAGAAAAAGTTTTGAAATTTTTCAAATAATAATGGTTCTTTACTTTCTTTTACGTTCTCTATAAAATTTGTAAGGCTCGGTGTCCATCACGTCGTCCCTCTCGATAATGTCCTGTCTCTTGTATTTATTCACGGGCACGTTCACCACTTCGTAGCTTGTCCCCGAGTGACTCTGAGCAACTTTCTTCAACCCCACGATAGCTGCCAGGATCAAGCTCATCAAGCTCAAAACGACTGCCTTGCCGCTTAATATAGCCAAAGTTTTCAACGCTATAGGCAATAGAATCGACTTGATCAACATAACACCTATGATCAGAGGGATGATGTATTTGTTCAACTTGTGCTTTTTCTTCTTGCGAGCTGCAACAAAGTGAGACAATGTGTGTATAATTAGATATAAAAAAAAAAATTCAAATTGATCGTTTGATGACGTTTCGGATTGTGCACTGTCGCTTCGATGAAATCAGATACTGCCGTCTCGATATATTCGAGAAAATCAGATATCGTTTCTATGTCATCTTGAATGCACCAGATAACGCGAGTCATCGAAGACAAAAAAGGAAGCACTTCTTATTAGTCACGTTCGTGAAATGAACGAAATAATAAGGTGAACTGGAGTGGAAAGCTTCTGTGTTGGTCGACCACGCACTGTGAACGACCGAGCATCGCATTATGATAAGTACTAGTCATCGCTAATAAGCCTCTGTAACAACATACTTCCTCCTTTCAGTCTATTAACGCGTCAATGTAACGAGCTTCGAGTCTCCGATCACACGAATTTTTTATCGTCACATTTCACGATAATTACTCGATTACACTTTACGAAGCGTATCGATTCTTCGTTTCAAAGAATAAATCTACTATAGCGAACGATTAACAACTGAGCATTAAAATGACAAATGAAGACGCACTGGAGACGTGTAATTCAATTCGTATACCTTCGAACGAAGATCGAGTCACAGGAATGACAGTGTCCACAGCGTTCAAAATACCATCACCGATCCAATCCGTAAGATTCCTCGATTTTTCTAGTTGAAGCTTCCATCGCTCTTGCATCACGGTAGGCTGCGTGATCTCCGTCGCCGTTAGCAAAGGAAGAAAGAACAATGGGTACAGCATCAGCATCCTTCTGTCTCATCTGACGATTTTCTTCACCACTTTTTAATATCCTACAGCAAGTCGTCAAAAAAAAAAAAAAAACTCGGCACTCACTTCTTAGAAAGAAAAAGAGAAAAAAAGACTAAAGGAGTTCAATTTATCTCACTGAAATTCACGAGAAGAACAGACGACACCGAAACTGTAATTCACAATCATCGAAAGATGCGACGATCGAAAAGAAGAAAAAGAAAAAGCAAAACAAAAGAAAATGACGAGGAGACTGTTGATAGACGATCTGTCCAGCTGGCAAATGAAATGTTAACTGACATTCGCCCTAGACCGGACCATTAGTTTATATAGGTGGAATGTGAAAAGTCCAGAGAAGGAGACCACCATCTAACTTGGTACTGACGCGTGACGAAGGATTCACTGTCCATTCCCGTCCACGTCCGTCTTTGTTCTCTCCGATCATTGGACGACGTTGAGGACGACTGGTCCCAGAACCATTTTCAGCGGTGGATGGATGTTCGATCGATCATCGCGGGAGTGTGCGCCGGAGTGTTCGATCGTTAACCAACTCGTTCGTTTCACACTCGAGTAATCGATCTGGATTGTTCGAGCGTAGTCCGAGCTTACTGAGACGAATCTTGAGGCAGAGTGGCGGCGACGCAATGTGAAACGAAAACGATTGCGACCCGCGAAAGGAAACGTTCTAGGTAATCGTAAAAACCGATTTTGTTGAAGTACGGACACTTTGATTCAGAGAAAAGGACGTTGTCGGTTGATTTGGATGGTGAAAATTTATTTTAGAGGGAATTGTTTAATCATACTCGACTACGAGATGACTTGCGTGAAATTTTCGAATTTTTGTTGGATGTTTAAGAAGGAATATTATTATGTTTGAGCACGCTTTGTTAATTACTTGATTATCACGTGTGAAAGGATCTACAACACGTAGTCACGTAAGAAGAAGCGGTCATCAATTTTCACGACGCATCATGTTAAATCGCTGAGTAATCGGAAATAGAAAAATAACCGTGATTCCCGACTGTAAAACACGATCTGGTTGACGTGTGGCGTGCGCTAGTAACGTAAATCTGTTAATCATCCTTCGTTGTCTATTTGTCGCTTCACCTTGAATTGAGCGATTAATTTCTTACTCACTGATACAAACGATGCAAAGAATTACTCAATCAGAAGAAACTGAAAGATAAATCGGATAAGAAAAAAGATAAAGAATCTTCTGAAAATAATCGACCGTTCTGGTTATCGTACCGTTTCCGATAGTTTTTGTGAAAACATCTAGAATCGGGTCCGTGTTCTTCGCTATTTAATCGCGGGGCAACAGGCAGACCGTTATATCTCTCTGAAAATAAAGCAGCGATATCGATCATTACAGCGACATGCAACTCTCGAAACAAAGAACGAAAGAGGACCGCAATGATGACTATGATTTTGCAGGCCTAGACTTTTCGACCTCCCCTTTCTTTCATCTGTTCCTCCTTTTTGCCGTTTGTCCCGTTTCTCGCGCAATTATTCGCGTCACCGTGTTCACGCAGGAAGCTACGAAATTGCCCTTCGCTTCCTTGCGGAACGTTACAATGCATTTTCAACTGGCACATGAATAGAACTGCTCCGACAACGTCTGTTTTCCTCGATTCCTACACACAATATACCCATTTCTGCTCCGGTGGCCCTTTTCTGAGAGACTCTTCTGAAACGAGACTTCTGTGTCAATTTTTATCCCACTTCTTCGTTTGGTCGAACGTTCAAAGTTTGAAATTTTATTTCCACGGTTCTATCGTTCGATATATCAATGAACAAATAATCTCCTATATATATATCATTAACTGTTTATTTAATGGTATGCATTATAATATATTTTAATGATAATTTTTATATCATCTATAAGAAATGAAGTGTATTTTAAAGAGTGTATTTTTGGGAAATAATTGTAGCATAATATATTGACTATTAATTTGGATCCGTATTGCGTGAATAGATCATAGAGTAAATCGTCTCAGATTGCGTGTATATTAGTGTCCATAAGTACAATATTCTTAATATTAATTTTATAGCTTTGGATAGTATAAAAATTCACAATGTGAGAACATCATTATGATATACATACGTGTAAGTTATATGCAATAAACATGTTAACAATATTATGCATAAATTGCCAACACATGTAAAAAAAAAAATTCACAAGTGCAATACTCTATATATTGAATACACGACAATTGAAATTATTTCCTAATATATAATACATATGAATAATGTTATAATGCACTTACTCAGATCTTGAAAACTTACCATAATTGTATCTTGACGTACGATTGGCACGAGGATTCAGTTTTCATGCGAGTATGTCAGAACACGATAAACTGTATCGCGTGTTGTCTGTCAATTTCTTGTAGAATCGCGGTTGATTCCAGGAATTCCGCGCTACAAACCTCTCGATAAATAAAACTATTAGAACTTTCATCGCTGTTAGTCTTATCTTTTCGAAAATTTCTCGTCTCAGCTTCATCTTTTTACACTTTCTTTTTTTTTTTCTTTCTTTCTTTCTTTCTTTCATTCCAATTGTTCCTACTAAAACGTATTTAACTCTTTCCGACCTATGTTAACGCCAAATCGCATTTCATTCCTTTTAATTCTAATCCGAAAGTTCTCAGTCATTTCTATCTCTCCCCGAAATTTCACAGAACAAAATTTCAAGTTTGCCAATTTCGTATTAACGTCCCTTGTACCACGCCCTTTTATAGATTTTCTTACCCGTCTTGTTATCTTTATCAGACGAGAAGATTTCAGTTCATTCTTTCTCTTTATTCGGCCATTACACGTACCGATACCTACAATCGTCATAGATCGTACCACCCAGATTCAAAGCGAATCGCAGGTCAGTTACGATTCCAATCGTTCTGTCATCGGCCCGGTTAGCAGCTCAGCGTAACTCAAATCATCGTGGTACGATTCATATGGTACGATCGTTCGCACCGTATGATCACTGACGATCACATCAGCATTGTATTCCCTTCCTTCTCTCGCGGGTGAACATCAGGGTAATCTGCTGTACCGTTCGGCAATATAACTTGACACATATTGCCGCCGACAATTTGGATCATAGCGCTTACCGCACGCATATATTGCCGCCACGTCGCACGGTGCTCATTTTTCACGGACTGTCGATCCTGCTGGCAACTGAAGCGTGCCCGGCGTGGTACCCTGTCCAGCCCCCCACAGGTCGTCGTCAGCGAATCAAGAGCGCATCAGTTAGCTCGCGGTCGCGGTTGCTCGCTGTTGTAGTCCGTTACAAACCTGGAAACCATCATTTCGTCATTTGTATTCGAACGTGAGTGTTGTCATTCCACGTCGTTCAAGATTCGTCGTAAATAAATTAGGTACAGGACAGTTGGCACAGAAGTTGGAAGAAATCTCTGAAAGCTTCGTTGAACGATTACGTTGGACGACTGGACGAGAGTCGTAAGTTGTTTCGAAGTGGCGAGTTATTGCGATGGTCTTTTTTTTTATTTTTCTCGATTTAGTGACGATGCAATCGTTGTTCGAAGGTCGAGGGATAAAATGCATTCGAATTTCTTGAAATTGTCGCCTTAAATTTCTCTTCGAACGAACGTATCTCTCGCGTTTTTCTAAAATTGTCAGAGCCTTCTCGATGAAATTGTTCCCTTAAGCACATCTGGCATCTTTATGACTTTCAAGTATTATTTTTCCAAACTATCGAGCACATTTGAATTTGAATTGGCCGTTCTGCCAGAATATCGAACTCAGTCGCCATTTCACGGTTGCAGGAACGTCGAAACAGATAATTAAGTAAAGTCATGGTGCGGTCATTAGAGGAAGCAGCTCTATCGTGATCAGCAGAAGAATCAAAAGGTTGGATGCGTTTGAAGATCGTCGTTGACCCGAGGAATTCGCGAACATGTCGACGACGTAACCGGAAGCAACGTTCCATCGGTGACGTAAACTCGGGAAGATGAAACCGAGAGTGAATCTGGTCGCGATTTTATTAACTCTGAGCTGTGTGTTACGCGTGTTGGAAGGCTTGAAGTCCGACGACAAGCGTACAAACCACAAGGAGTACTCTGTTGTGAAAAAGGTTATCAAGGAGGCTCATAACAAGGTTGCGCCAAACAGTGTGGCTGTTCTACGCGGCGAAGATAAAAGGAAAGTGGTGAAGACAAGGAATACTGGTTTGGGTTTGTCGAAAGATTACCTACATACACCAGGTAATATCGAATTCTCTTTGTTGTTTCAACAAACCTCTCTTCGCGCTCGCATTACTCAGCCTCGCCACTCTTATCGCTGAAATTATTGAGATCATCGAGATTTTGAATTATCGGAATTGTTGAGATTTCAAATATTTGGATTAATTTTTACGATGAAATATGAAAACACTTGATCGTACGATATTTAACCTCGTTTATTAATTCCTTACAATACATTGCAAAGCTGAAATCGCGGGACAGAAATTCATCTTTAAATAAATTATAGTTTCCGTGAACACACACGTCTACGACAGACTGATCGATTCGAAGGAAGCAGTAACCGACGCTAAGAAAATTAATAACATTTCCAATCGCTTTCAGATCGTCCTCGCCGAAGGAAGCGGAAAATGGACCGTACGATGATGGCGCTATTAATGGCCTACAAGCTGAAGTTCGTCGCTCTGATTCCAACGATGATCGGAGGGTTAATACTGTTGAAGGCCACCGCGTTGCTCGCGGGCTTCTTCTTCGCGCTATTCGCCGCGGTTCTCGGTCTGAAAGTGAAGTGAGAACAGGCGTCGATATCGATAACGAATTGGACCGACGCTGCTGGCTTTTCGACAACGGAACGATCATTGCGACCGATCGATGTACTTAGATAGCTTTCGAACTCTCGATCGTGTGGATCGCGAGTTCACGCCATCTTCTCGCGATCCACGTGATCCGCTGTCGGACGTAGAAGTAAGAGTGTAACATATGTATCACGTATCTCGTATGTGTATGTAGCGAAAAAATATGCGGTGAAAAATGATTAAATCATTACGTCTTCCTTCTTCACGTCGATCACGTGCCTCTTTATTCGATCTCAGTCTCGATCTATGGGGAAACTGTTACAGAGGAATAATAAATCGTAAGGAATAATATGTCGTAGTAATAAATATCATGGCGTTCAATAAATATTCATCATTCGTAGCTTAAGTGAATAATTAAACTATCCAAGAGGTGAGAGCCCGGTGTAATTACGGCGAGACGATCGCAAAATTGTATTTGGAGTTATTATTTTTCGACCGTTTGCACGTCGTCCCGAGCGCAAAGAACTGCCTCGTCCCGATTCCGTTAGAAACTCGCGTGCGTGGAAATGATTGCGTAGCCTATTATCGTGCCGAATGGTTTCTCGGTTGACGGGGAGCGAAAATGAGTGGCAGGTATGTGGTGTATCCGAATATTGCGTGACGGCATTTGCGAGCAAATGTCGCTGACGTTCGCGGTATACGTTTAGCTAACGATTATCACGCTCGTTTCTCGCGTCGCGTTCGCGACGCAAGTTTGGCAACTAATTACCGCTACTTGTATCTCGTTTCGGATACTTTCCGAATTAATTTCCACGGGGGGATTGCGATTTGTAAGAGAATAATTAACAAAAATAATTAAAAGATAGCCATGTTCTTCTTTCATAAATAATTGTACATCGTCAACTGTCTTGTCAAAGAGGCTTGGTGTCTTTGGTGGAAGATTACAAATCGAGCTTCTAACGAGCTTCAAGTTTTCGCAGTTGCAAATATCCCCTTCGACGAAGAATATTTAAGCGAACAATAACCAGTGAACTACTTTCTATATAAGTAAGAAAATCGTGTCGTCTCTCTGTAGAATCGTTTGTCTAAATCTTTGTGAGAGAGAATGTGATCTTTCGCGTGGAATTTCAATCGTCTTTACGAAGTAACTGATCTATCTAATATTTACGAATCTCTATCATAGATAATTAATCAGATCGACATTTGTTTGCCTAAGCCATATTCTCATCTGCGCGCAGCAAGTGTAACGTCGGCTCTTCGATTTAGAAAGTGAAGCGATTTAGAACTGTCGGCACGCACGCCGAACGGAATCGGAAGGCCTCCGATTTCCCCCCTTGGTCGCGGCGATCAGTGCTGATGTCGCGCCGAGTAGGCCAAGTTTTGCGCGTAGTCGCGAGTCAGTTCGGTCGTCGACGTTTCGATAGAGGCGAAAACGTTCTTCAGACTCCTGTCCCAGCCTCCGCCGCCTTGCTGCCAACCACCGTGATCGCCACTGTTCTTCTGGCTGAGCAGTTTCTTCAGTCCAATGATCAGAGACAAGACCAGAGCGATCTTGCTGATGATCAGAGCCTTTCCAGCCAACAGGAACAGTACACCAAGGGCAATGGGGATCAACGCCGCCATTTTCATAGCCATTCCCATCATCATCATGCCCATCATCTTCTTCATTTTACCGCGTCCCTCTTCCATGCCTCGTTTCAGTTCACCGGCACTGGTCCTCGGCAGCCGAATCTGAACGTTGAAGCTGTTCAACAGCGAGGCGACTCGATCGAACAGAATCTCGTTGAGAATTTCGTCCTTGCTGGACGTGGTTCTGCCGAGTGTAGTTTCCAGTTCGGACAGGGAGCTCTTCGGCATTTCGTCCGTCGTTCTGATCAACTCGAAGTTCTCCGACAACGGCAGCGTGCGCATTCGGCCCAATCTTTCGAAGAACGCGATCGCCTTCTTCTTCAGACAGGGTGAAACCGCTATGTTCCGATGCTGGCAGTCCTCGTAGACTCTGTACATCGCCCTGAAGCCCCTGTCGACGAGAGTGTCTTCCTCCTTGGCCGCCGAGGACGCGTAGCAGATCGCACAACACGCCGACAAGACGAGCACACACTTGGACAAATCGATCATCTTCCTCGTCTTCTTCTTCTTCCGCTGATGACCGCTGATGATTCCTCGCGACTCGTATTCAATCCTCGACGAGAGGCGACACGGGCGAATGAGGTGTGAACGTCACAGTGAACTTGTCTGATTATTCGCGAGATCACTGAGCGCACTTCCGCGAACTTCAGGATCTAGACTGGGAACTGGCGTTAGCAGCATACGTCCGGTCGGATATATACCATCCAGGGATCCGCCATCCCTCGCGAACCGGGCTGAGCTGTCTCCCACGTAAGGAGCACTGCCAACAGCCCGCGGACGTACCAATGCGGTACACGTGACAATGTTTCCCCCGCGCTTCCTCTGTGTTGTTCTCCTCGTCGCTTCAGTATGCTCGTGCTCGTGCCGTCTATCTCCTTCTCTCACAGCGTGAGCATGCGACCCATTCTGACACACAGACCCACTCACAGGCAACGAGATCGAGATAGAGGAAGGTAGAACGACCCGACATTAAGTTTCGCTGATGTCTACGGGTACGAGCTAGGAGAGGGGACAAGCGTATGGAAGCTAGCGTCTTATTGAAACGCCTGGCACCGTGATCCTGTTGACCTTTCATCGTGATGGTTGGAAGTAGTTTTAGGTCGTGGACGGACCGCGGCCTTAACTCTCGCGCGCATGTCCCTTCCACATCGTGGATCGTTTCTTGCTGTTTGGAGCCCGCGAGATCGCGATCCGGATTCGCTCGGCTCTGTTGAATTGAACGATAATGAAGCAATTTACGCGGCCGTAGGATGGGAATTTCCGCGAGTTCGATCGGGGTTATTGATTAGAAATTTCTTTTCGAGAAATGTGCGTGGACTACAAGGATATATATCTGAATTTATTCGTTAATCGGTCTTTCGAATCTTTCGAAGAAGTATGTAATCGTGGATGTTTTAATTTAAATTATACTATATTTATACTTTCGAAAGAACAACTCGTTTCAGAATTCTCGTAGAATGTCTCGAACTTTTGCAAACATCCACTCGTCCATTCTGCGTTTGACTCAGTTTCCAAGGATGCATACAGTTGAACATTCCTCGAATTGTGTTCCACCGTGAATGATAGATTACACTTTTGTTAGACAGGTTGCAATTAAGAAGCAAGGAAGATTGTTCTTCGGTGAGTAATCTTGAGGAGTGGATAGTGCAACGAATCACGTAACAACGAGAGCAAATTACGGTTGTCTCGCGAAGAGTGAATCACGTTTTGTATCTTTTTCGTTCGTTGCACCAGACTGCAAGTTCTTCACCTTCACTCGCGGTCGTTTTTTTCTGCGGCTAACTGGGCGTGTCCGCGGCGAGGAAAACAAACGTTTGTCGACCGGGCGATTTATTGAATCCAGATAATCCCACGGTTTTTATTATCTTCTCTTCTAAACCACCGTCTTACCTGAATTCGAATCCCATTTCAATGTTTCTTCATTCTGAACATCCAACTTTCCATGAAGAACTCAACTTTTGTGAACGCTCATAGAGATGTAATTTCAACTTCCTATCGTTTTGGTAGGCAGAGCAGTCTGAGTCTCTCTTTCCAAAATTTCTCGTGGCAAATACTCCTTTTCAATTTTCAACCCGCGCGAGACTGGCAAATTTCAATCTCGATACGTTACTGTTCCCAAGGGGCGAGAATTCATATAATGACCAACAACGATGTCTCAGATTCAAGCCGATTCGTCGTGCATGTTTCAATGGGGGTGAAACCTGATGAGTAAATTTTGAACAGGTTCTTCAAAAAATGGATTGGTCAAATGGAACGTGTCACCGTGCCGATCTCGACAACGAGCTCAATCGGGGTTAACGCATCTCTAATGCGACAACGACGCATTCTCGATGCTCGCTTACCTACTTCGCGATTATCCCATAGCTAGGGCCGCGGCGAGCCGAGACGAACAGTGTTGCTCGCGTGCCACATTCGCGGCACACAGGTGAATTCGCACAAACGTCGCCGCGGATGGATTCCGTGACAGTAACAATGGGACAGAAAGCAAATCCCTGGAACGTGTTAGCAAGATCGAAGCTTGGTGCTTTGAGCATCGCATCGCGATTGCTTTGAAACGTGTGAAGGTACACTCGCTTGGCCACGATCCGATTTCACGGCGAGTTTGTGAGAAAGGTGTCAACGGTGGGTGTACGTGGGATACTTCTCTTTTCTGTTTGGCATTTCTATATGTAATTTTACTTCATTCGGTGTTAAATTGGCATTCCTATATTTTGGATCCTATATGACGTGTAAAATGTTCTTTTAATATGCTTGGTTAGATTCGCTGTAACTTTTTCTTCTGCTGTCTCTTTTTTAGTAGAGTTTTATGATGGGAATACGTAACGAGGATATTTCGTTTCGATTAAAGTGTGAATGCAATAAAGAAGTTGTACACTTCCATGATCGTTACATTGTGCTATTTTCTTCTTTGCTATTACGCTTTATTTCACCATTTCTTTTTATCATTGCAATACTTATAATCCTAATGAATTTATTATTATTCGATTATTCGACTCGAAGTTAGGTTTAGATCAGGTTGGGAATTTATTGCTCGATATTTAGGTTAAAGATTTAACGGAATAAAAAGATCGTTTTCTTTTTTCTTTTTTTTTTTTTTTTTTTTGATATTACGTTTCGTACCATTGGTCTTCTTTCTTCTGTAATAATTAGATTGTGCCACTTATGCTGTAAGCGGTGCCACACTTTCGATCTATCTCTCTGTATCATTTTTACAATAATGTTGTACTTACAGTTATAATAAAGCCATTATTGTAACACGATTTTTAAATCGAGGAGATAATATAGTAAGAAAGATCGCTCTTTTCGATGCTATCTTTTATACGGTTGTCCTTCTTTCTTCTGTAATAATTAGACTGTGCCACTTATGTGCCTCTGGTCCCGCACACCTGGACCCATCTCTCTTCTTCTATTTTATAATTATGTTATGCTTATAATCATAATGAAGTCATTACTATTATGATTTGATGTTTAGAAGACTGGGAAATTTGGTTCACGTTTGCCACGAAGACTCTAGCGTACTCTACTTTGTTACACCACAATTAAGTAGTAAACGTGACACTGGCGCGTTCCCTATTGTTGGGAAGGAAAGTTCTTGGTTTGACGGTAAACGGGAACGCACGAGATTAACGATCGAATACGTTAGTGTCGCAGCATGAATGTTGCGCGCGATTCTTTTCAAGCGATTCTTTACCGCGAAGATTCACTTCTATTCATCGGCCACAAAGCCAACTGATCGCGTTTAAAGAACGAAAACGCGTCTGCAATTACGGATACTAAAAACGTCATTTTCGCGACACAAAGAAACTTTCAACTCGGAATATTAGTGGTCTAAATTTCACATCGTCTACGTGACGTATCAGTTGCAGTTATCAATACCCGTTTTCTGCAAAAACTTCAAGTAACATTTTAATGTTAAATATCGTATTAGTCTGAAAGTAAGTTGCATCTTCTTTTTTTCTAACAGATGGACACCTAATTTCATTTTCAATCGGAAATCCATTATGCGATCTGATTGTCCAAGCATGTTTGTCAGAAACGAAAATACACGATTTCGTTAACAATTGTTTGTTTACTGTCGATTGCAAAATGAAAGATCAAAAAGCAACATTTTCGTCATATTTTGCTGCACTATATTTCGTCATATTTTTCTATCTTCGAAAACGAAAGAAAACGCTGTGCAAACTTTTTAAAAATTATCTGTGCGCAGTGAAGAAGATTTAAAACCTAGTTTGCTAAATTTCACTGCTGTGCGAATCAATATCAAATCGTTCTTAGAACTTGTCGAAAATGATAAAAACTCCTTCGAACACGGATGTTGATGAAATTGCCTGAAAAGTGGCAAAATAGAATCGAACAAAATAGAATCGAACAATACAAGCTTCTGTTTCTCGTGAAAAATTCGCCTTTCATTTGCGCGCAAAGGAACGCGGTTAACTTTTAATCGGTCGTTCTAAATTCTTCGTCTTTCTTTTATTACCCCTCTGGAAGGGAGGGGGAGGGGGGGTTAAACAGAAATTCGTCTCCCTTCGTATCTCTTCGATACTTTCTACCTTCAATTTATTTTACGTGAGTTTGCACAACACGCGTGACACAAAGTTTAATGACTCCACGCGAGAATTTCTCTCGTGCAGTTCGAAGTACACGTACGAGCTTTCAGAAACGAGAAAACCAATCGGACAGGAACTAGAAAATACTCCGGGGCGATGCTTCTGGGCAAATACCCAGGCTCGTCGTTAGATCCAGGTCAACCATCCGCAACAGGTGCTCGTAAGTTTTTGACCTGGCTCATTACCTCCACGAGAGAGCCACGAATTTATGCTCGTAGTTCGATTTCGTCTCAAGAGCCTGTGCCACAAACAGGTCGTGCAATAGACCGACTTCTCCGGATATCGCTACTGAATGATACCTGATCGTTGAGATGAAAGTGTACTGATGCGCGAAATTGTTCATCGATTGCCACCGAGTGGTATGAATTGAATGGCGAGAATGAAGGTGCGAGTGTGATGTTGCGGTGTCCGGTGTAATTTACGCGTTTAGTCATCCACCGGTTACAGCCGCGGGACGTTTTTTGTTATTTATCTGTTTCACGCTGTTTTCTTTGGATCGTGAGACCCGTAGTCGAGGTTAATTGTAGGATCAACGTGACAATAATTGGAAAATGTTTTTCCCTTTTGCAATTTCTTTTTGTCTAGGATGAATATCAGGTAGTACAGAAAATATTAAATTTCTCGGAGATTATCAATTTATGCAACTGGTTCATTCTACTGTCAGTCGCTCAAATAATAAGATTTATATTAGATTTCTCACACTAACTTACACGTACGATTTTAATTACTTGCAATATTGGTAAAAAAGTAATTTTTATAAAAAAATCTATTGTACAACTTTATTATGTGTACGTTTGATATAAATTATTGTAAAGCATCTTTCTGTAATTTAGTTCTAATCTAAAATGTAATGTACATTAGTTCAATGTTAGCTATTATAAAATGTCATTTTAAACTTCTACCATCGTATTAAATTTGTTCTTTTAGATTTTGTGGAAATTTCTGTTTTCGAAATTTTTACAAAATAACTCGGATATTTGGTCGGAGAATATGTAGAGAGGCAGTGTGATCGTTGTTTTCACGGTATCAAAGTGACATGCGATCCGCGACCTTCGCGGGCTATAATCCTGCATAGCTCGAAGCAATGAATCGAGGATGCTCGATCGGCCCAGTGGCACACAAAGCTATCGAAGAAAAAGATGCTACCTTTTAAACCTTGTTTTCTACTTCCTAGCGTATAAACCACGCGGGAGGCGGAGCTACAAGAAGTAGTCTCAGTTTGGCGACAGTGTTTCGTTTGATCTGAGATCGCAGCATCCACCGATAACTTTCCAATCGTTAGTAGAGGCGTTAAGTGTTACACGTTTGAATTGTTCTTGACAGTATACTCGATGAATGCAAACATGAATTCTCTTCAGTCCTTTATCGAAATTTCTGTAAGTTGATTACAATTGATTTACGATAGTTTCTATCGTATTAGAGAAAGTACCTTCTTTGTCAAGACGAAAAGTCGTACTTGGTATTTAACTAGAGAGGATTGTTTTACAGTCACAATCGTTTCAGAAGAACTTCATTTATTTGAACCAAGTTTTGATCAAACGATTTTAAACTTGATCAAATGAACGCCTGCTGGTTGAATCCTTTTACTTAAATCTGAACTCAAATCATTTGAACAAAAAATTTCTAATAGAGGCGAGAATTAGTGAACTTTTATTATATAGATCAATGAATAATTATGATAAATTATTTGTCCCTCAAGCTATTTATTTATACTGCACTATTTATTTAAACTGCTGCACTGATATTTTCCTATTAAACGTTTTAACTTTTTAAGTCAGACATTTATAAGATATCTTTGAAATCATGCTACAAGTGGCTGGGTAACGAAAGCAAATCGTGGCTGGGTAACGAAAAGCAAATCGTGACATTCTCCTTGATGATAAATATCAGGAGCAAAAAGAAAAATCAGATTTACCTCAAAACTTACAATTAGTACACGTGGAGATTTTCGAACTCATTTTTTGTTCGAAAATCATCTTCAGAAAGAAACCGTTAAATAACAAAATATTATCCTTCATTTTCGATCTTTTTGTAGATTGTATGATTGAATCACCATCCAAGCAGATTGTATCGCGATTTTGGTGATAATAAATACAAGGGAATACATGTACAATGAAATGAAAAAAAGAGACATATTTATTTCCTCTGTATTCATACAATTTCTCCAGTGCTGTACAATGATTAATATTAATATTCAACATTGTGCTCAGAGTTAATTTTTTATATTAAAAAAAGAAGGTTCCGCGCACAGAGCATTAACTCGAATCGTGATACCCCGCCTCATCCAGCAGTGACTTGCTCGGTGCGTTACAAATTTTTTTCTAAACTCCCGTAATTAGCCCAGATCCTTTTGATTTCAATGCATCGGGCTATCGTTTCTTCACACTGAACGACCACGGTGCAATTAACAGGGAGTATGGAGCGTGGTTCAACGTGTTAGCCGGTCCACGCACGTATCGTATCCGCAACGCAGAATCGAAGTTAGACACAGAAGAACGATCCGTAGCTGAATTCACGCTCTGTATGTCGTAACCGCTAATTACATCTGTTCCTATAAAAATGGCCACGCGTTTAACCGGTCAGTTCGCGTCGAACATGCTTCGATGTACGATCCTCGTCCTACAGCTGTTTGGCCTTCTGGCCACATGCTGTTCCACCGTTCGCTATCGGAATACGCACAATGAGCTGTCAATTGCGCCGGTCGATTGCAGCCAGAGCGACATTAATTCTACCGAGTGTGCAACGAAGAACGTGCGGGATATTGAAGACAAAAGCAACGAAGCAGTGTCGGTCAAAGGAGTTAGGATGATTAGGCTAGAGGAACTGAAGAATAATGATGTTGCGGTCGAAGAAGGTAACTCGTGAAATGTTTAATTAAGAGTAATGTATAATTAAAGAATTGAGGCATTGTAATAAGAGTGAAATAATTAAAGAATTAGTCTTCAATTTATTAAGGTATTGTTATTAGGTTATAAGATATTTATGTACTATTATTAGGGTATTTAGAAGGCATTTGAATATTTCTATAAATATTTAGTTACTGTTAGGAACGAAAATTCTAATATCTTACGGAGAAAAGAAAAATGTTTTAATGAATATCACTGGGTAACGAGTATTAGATTTAATTCAAAAAGTTGATGTCACGTGCTTTGTAACAACAATAATCTGATGCACTAACGTGAAAAATATTTAATGTAATAGTTAATTAATTTCAATTAACACAGAAAGAGCAACGTAATAATCAATTTTAATATAAAAGAAATATAATACAACGTTTCATTCGATATCTGTGGAAGTGAACGAAAACGAGTCTGATACTTCTTCTTATCGAATTTTCATATTTTTTTTATATTTTCTTTTAATTTTCATGTTCGTTTACTTTGCATTTTTATCTGTATTTATCCTTTTTCTATCGTCCATAACAGACCGTGACGACGAAAGAAATTTATTACATATACGCGCGGCATTTGGCTTCAAGGGGAATGAGAACGTTCCGGTCAGACATCGGACAAGTTCGCAGTGAACACGTTGAACGATTCTTTTTTACGATTTTTCGTTTTACTTCTTCTTGGTATATAACTGGCGAATATGTGAAATACCGTTCTACGAGAACGATTCCAAGTAGTTACTCAAGTTTCCTGTTAACTACTCAATTAACCCTAGCTATATATTTCCTTTAAACGTTATCTTCGCATCGCGTGACGAGGCTATCTCTGCATTATTCAATCTTTTTTTATTTTTTTGCCGTGAATAGACTTGCGTTTGGCTTATAATTATTGCAGTAATCATACTCCAAGGAATGCGTATTTTCAGGACGGAGGAAGAAGAACAAAGGATACGGGCAGATGTTGCTGTACTTTTTAGGAGCGTCGAAACTGACTATGCTCTATGTAATAGTCAATGCTGTCGCTGCGATTGCTGGGAAGGCTCTGATTGTCGGTAAAGTTGCTCTAGCGATTGCAACAGCCATTGCATTGAAAAAATCCTTTGGTAAGCGAGACGAGTTAGAACGAAAATTTGACAATATTGTTGTTGTTCGCTGTGATTGGGGATTTGCCCTCTTATTAGAGCGTTGATAACTTTCCATTTCACTTTCAGAACATAAGGAGAAAGTATCGTACGAGATAATTAAACATCCGTATCACAGCTCCGAGCATAGTTACAGTACGGGCGTAGAATACGATCATCACGGTGGATACGGGGAAAACAATTTCAACTATCGGAAACGGCGAAGGATTCTTCACTAGGAGATCGGACGACTGAGATTTAAAGTACATATATATAT
>WIUT01000794.1:0-37392 GCA_010645135.1 Tetragonula clypearis
TATGAAGCATCTAATGTGCAGTGGTTTCTGAATATGTAATTTTTGATTTTCAAAAATATAAATTTGCATAAAAAACTCCGGTCTAATTACAATACATTGCATTATTGCAGAAAACATACGAATTTATGATCGTTTAGTTATTAAAAGTGTGTACACCGTGGGACGTAATTTTTTCGTAAATACAGAGGGAAAATTTATTATTTTAAATTATTTTTCGCGAAAATTTATTATTTCAAATTATTTTTCGCGAAATTTGCTTATTGATATTTATTAACGATTCGTTCGCAATTGTACGTTGCAATTGGAATTGGACAAGTAGATTTGGAATTTGCACGTCGAACGACGTATTTCCTACAGTCAATATTTACCCGGGTACACATTAATCACATTCACATTAGCATCAATAAATGTCGACCTTTTTTTACGATGTACACGGCGTAATGAAAGTTGATAAGCATTTATTACAAATGCATCTTGCAATCAGTGCTTCTGACAAGTAAATCAAAAACATCGTGAAATTCTTTTCTTCCCTTGACCTTTTAAATGTCCCACGACATTTTCTGCCGTGAATATTTAACTTTAATTCTGATCGTTCGATGGGAGAATAATTTACATTGTCAGGAAAAGATTAAGTTTATTCTAAAAAAAGAAGGGAAAGAAGTTTCGTCAATTTTTGTTAGATTTGAACGAACGTACATAAAATTTTTGCCACACTTCTGAAAAGTCTACGTTTAATTAGTTTGAAAATATGTTAGCAAAGATTAATTAAATAATATAATTAATGGAATGCGTTTCATTCAATTGTCTCTGCTAGTACAACGTTAATATTTAACTGTGGAAATGAAAGCTAACTCGGTACTCTGTTAACTTTCTATTATTAATTTCAAGAACACGTAAGAGAAGAAGATTAATTATACAATAACGATTAGAAATTATATAATTGGATGACTAAAGACAAATAACAGTAACTAATAATAATAATAATAATAATAATAATAATAATAATAATAGTAATAATAATAGTAATAATAATAGTAATAATAATAGTAATAATAATAATAATAATAGTAATTGAACCGAGACCAATATAATTTATAATTTCTTAATTAATCTTCCACTTAACTTCAATCACTCACAAATGCATTCTTACATCGAACGAATGTCTTCAACGAATTGGTCGAACGACAATCACGAACATCTCGTTGCAATATTCGCAAAGACTAAATTCGAAAGCAACGTAATAACCAGCGTGCAGCAACGACGCTGCGTTCGAAACGACGAAATCGAAGCAAACGAAGAAATCGTTTAGAAGCCTCGCAACAGCCAGCTCGGGCGAAATTTCAGCAAATTCCGCGGCAACGAGAACATCGAAGTTTCATTTGCATTTCACTTAATTGGAAGTCGTTCGACGTTTTCCAGTCGTGGTTACGTTACAGAAAGTTACGTTACAGGAGCTCGCGTTTTATTTCTTCGGCAGGCGAGATGCATCGATTTTCAGCAGGTAGGGAACCGAAAGGTCCTTCGAACGAAGAAAAAAAAAAAAAAAAAAAAAAGAAAAAGAAAAAAAAGGGGGAAAAAGTCGGGTCACTGTCGCGAAAGATAAGCACGGTTTTCTCGATATCAGATCGGATCAAGTTCACTGTCGTCGTTGTGCTTGCCACGCTATCGCGGCAACTCGCGCCCCGTTCCTTTATTAGGGAGTTTAAAGTTGATGGAGCCATCGTGTTCTATCCGCGTGAGGCGCATAAAAGATCTCCTGGCCGGGTTTCTGGAAATTTCTTCCAACAGCTTTCTTCTCTCTCTCTCTCTCTCTCTCTCTCCTTTATTCCTGATAAAAAGGAATTTTGAGCAAACTTTCGTTTGTTCGATCGTCGAGGAAAGTTGTTATTGTAAAGGTATCGAGCGACAGTGCGCGACGATGTCTCGTATTATTTTAAAATAAAATCAATTGAATAAAATTGTATTTCTCGTATTTCGACGTGTTTTATAGGATGAAAACAAGATTAAAGCGTATAAAGAGAGCTTATATGTTATAATTTCAAAGCATCCGTGCATCTCTGGAAGTGCAATGTTGATATCGACGTGCTTTTAAATTTATCGTCGCCATTTTTGTCTAATTATAAACGAGAATATGTTTGTTATTTTTAAGTTTGTTTAAATACGATTTTTACATGTAACTCTCGTATGGTTTTATATTACGAGACATTGTACCTATTAATTTTATTATTATACTATTTTTCATTATTTTATGCCATTATTATTATTATATATTACTATTATTATTATATATATTATTATATATTTTGAATTATTTTATGCCATTATATATTTAGTTGTGATTACTTTACTTTAGTTGTATATAAAAGTGGCGAAATATGAACGAAAACCCAAGACTTGAGATTCTTGCGAATCAAGTGCCTACCCAAGTGGCCTGAACGCTAGAATAAATAAATAAACAAACAAACATAAATATAATTCTCACAATAATATTCTTCTGTCTTAGAAAACTCCACGAAAAGGTACGCGTATTTTGCTCAAAAAAAAAAAAAAAAAGCAAAATTACGCGCCACGTCTGAAACGAGGGTAAGAAAATTGGGGGGAGGGGGGTGAAAAAAAAGAGAAAGCCGTGAAAGGGAAGTTAGATGAAAGGGAAGATAGAAACGGACGATCAGTCGAATCCTATCGATGAAACAGAATCGTGGAAGAGGAGAAATAAAAGGGGTGCAATACGATGCGATATAAAGATACATCACTTTTCCAATCTGGATGCTGGCAGATCCTTTATCTATAATTCACAGTTCGCATTCGGCGTGCAGTTTACGATGGCCGTCGCAGATACCGTCTCTCCCTCTCGCATTCGTTCAGAGCTTTTACGACGGGAACATTCGTAAATCACGCTTGTTATCGCGTGAAAATTTTACCCCTTGTTCGCTCGTGTCGTCGACGTTAATCGAATCGACGGCTAATCTCGCCAAGGAGTCGGCAACAACTTGAACGCTAATGAACGCGATGGTAAATGGTTACTGTAACGTAGATTAGGGCGCGCGTTGGTCCGTTAGGGTTGGCTAGCCGAGTTAATCGGTAAGTTGCGGTAAGTTAACCCCGTACGCTACTGGGCTAAATATTGAATTAGGCGAAGTCCCATCGCCGGTCGAACGAGGATTAGTAATTTGTTGAATCTTATACATTTGTGATTTTCTGTTGACTTGCGGGATTCCATGTGAATTCGAGTTTGTTTTTTTCTTTTCTTTCTTTTTTTTTCTTTTTTTTGTGAAAGTGAATATAACTGGGAGGAATTTTGTATAAATTCGTAGCATCGTTGAATCTAACTGGAGAATAGATTTTGTAATTTATAGATTGAATTTTTACGTTTTAAAACACACAGTGGTACAAATAAATGCTACAAACGAATAATGCGCAAACGAAATTTATAAAAACTGAATTTTATTTTGAAGTTTCGTAACACTTACACTGAAATTCACGTACGAAATTTATAAGATAATTTCATCGTCAGAAGTCACAGAAATCACAAGCGTGGAATTGATGTTACAAAGAATGATTCATTTATTGTATAAATTCTAACAATTCTAGGGATGCAATTCGTTAGATTCTCGAGCATTTCTTACACCAATTCTGCTATAGTTTCTGTTTATTAATTTTTCCATCGTGTTTCTTCTTAATCAAACTTTATAGATCGTGGATTAAATATTCAATGGAATTTAAACTGAAAAGATTAGACGAGCTCCAACCACTCTCGCATTTTTTCTACGTAATTTAATGTTTGCATGTAATCTTGCACAATAATGTTGAACAATAATTTGTACAATGTAAAATGACAATACACTTGAAAATCCGCAGTCTAATTATAACATTCGAATAATCGTAGAGAACGACGTCACTTATCTTGAATTGCTTGAATCGCTCTCCTAGAGGAATTCAACATAGTTCTGCGGCACTAGTTTACAAGGTCAGGTAGATGGGAAGCACACATATCCATCTTGATCGCGAGATACGGTACGTGTAACTATGAATAGGAAGCAGTTTGCAGTTCATTAACCGTGAATTACGATCCGTTCTAGTCTATCAATTTCGTAAATGGTAAACTGGAGACAATTCCAGCTAGTTTATAAACTGCTAAACGCAACATTCCGATGCCGTAAACTCGTCGACTTATTTTTTTTGATTTATTATGAACTTTTCAATGCTATATTTTCATATCAAAAGTAACTGTCATATTGTCACGACGTTTCATCACAATTTTTTTTTATCTACAAATATCACCTTTCTAATCGTTATATTCGTATGAAAATACAATTCTGTGGCCTAATCGTACTATAAATAATTACAGTCGAAATATAAAATTCTCATCGTTTAGTTTCATTCTCAGTTCGCGCGGGACTTTCGATTTTCCAACGGTGCCTCTCGTGTCTTTTTTTTTTTATTTTTTATTTTTTATTTTTTTTTTTTTTTTTTTATTCGAATCATTAACTCGTTCTCGTGTACGTAATACGATGTCCCAGTAAATATAGCAGATACTGAAGCGTGCACTTCACGAGCCCTTAACTCTTACTTTCTTTCAGCGGAGCTATTGATCAACCTGGCATCGATTCATTAACGTTAAAAATAACCTTGCGAAAATAAGTATTAAGAATAACGAAGAGGCTCGGAGAGCCACGCACTCTCTTCCCGCTGAACGATTATATTGTCCCTGAATAATTAATCTCGCGGACGAGACCGTTGGACGTTACTTTCCTTACGATTTAATACGATTAATTTCCGATCCCTCTCAAAATCATTTAGAATCACTGTATTATATTTCGTTATCGAATGTTTCGCAAAAAAAAGTATTTTACTCGATAATAGAGATAAAAGAGAGTCTGACAGAAGTGGGTCATTTTAGTTTATTAACGAATTACTTACACTGGCAAGTATAGATAATAATTACAAAATGTAATGTATTCGAAAGTTGGTACTTTTCCTTATTTAGATCGACAAGTACAAATAATATAATTTATAGAAATTGTGAAAATCTACAAAAAGTATAAAAATTACTATTCTCTACGTTGGGAACGAAGAAAATAATCGAGCGACGTTGTGTTTGATAAACGCATAATTTAACTCGTTGGTATACGCCCGAAAAAGAATAAAATATACGTCTTCGTCGTATGTTTTCGTTCAATTATTGCTGCCAATTTTGATTCTCAGGGAAACTTTAAAACGAAATTCTTCGAAACGCGTGCGTCTCGTTCAGTGACTGGAAGAGAATTGAATTTATTTTTAGCTTTTCAATGGTCGACGAGTAAAATATTCGCAGTTGCATAACCATCGTGGCACGACCTTTCATTATTCGCAATATCGGGAAATATTTATGGGCATTCGTCGGCGTACGAAAGTGATAACCGCCGTCCTCTGAATTTTCTCACGTCTCTCACTCTCTCTCGAGAGAGAGATATATGCCTCACCTCCGCCTTATCTCACCTCTCACTTCTATCTATCTCACTTTGTCCCTTTCACATTTCCTCTGATTACCAGCTGAATTTCATTCCCTTTACCTGTCTTTTCCTCTACCCACGCGTGTCTTGTACCATCCATCCATTTTATTTATCCGTAAGTGAAAATAATTTTTTTCGATACACGACGAGCGCGAACGGATGCATTGAAGTTGATACTGTCTACTTTCGCGCATTTACGAATAATTGTAATTATAAGAAAGAAAAGCTGTGTCTCGCGGAATATCGTTGAATTATATTTATTACATTTTATACTGCATTTCAGTTATAAAGTTCGTTTACTGCGAGACTCGCAACCGGAGGAAAGGCGACGTACAATTTATTGAGACGACGACGACGGAATTTTCTCCAGTGAAATATATATGCCAGAGCGAAGTATATCGGTTCCTAAGCTACTAACTATTTCCGTCAATTTGCATTTCAATAGCAAAGCCACGGTTCCTTTGAGTTTCGTTCAGATTAGCCACTCGGTCTCTTGACAAATGAGAGCAAAGAAATAATAAGCAAGGAAATTCGAAAGGAATTATTACGAGTCAGCTAAATTAAAAGTTCATGCCTGCTCGTGAAAGAGGCCGCTGAAATTCGAACGATTTTGAATTCAACTTGAAACTATTAATTAACGTAGAATTACGTGTGTGAACTTTTAATTCAGTTGGCTCAAGAAATCCTTTCGTTTCTCAAGGCCTTGGCTAATCTGAACGAAACTCAACAGAGACCATGCCACTAGGAAATGGATTGGAACACAGTTTGACGGAAATGATTGAAAATTTAAATACTGCGGATATCGCGAATGGCTTGGTTCGGTTTCAATGTATATTTTTATGAATGAACATTATTAATTCTATTAACCAGTAATTAATAATTAATTTCTAATGTCAATTTCGCGAAATGCACGTTTAGCAGACGAAACGTTCCATTTTTTGACATTTCTTGCAAAAAAGAAAGAAAGTAAACTATTTATCCTGCGTAATTATACGTTTCGCCTTGATCCTCGATAATTTGAAATCTTTATCAGCAAACGTAATCAAGGAATCTTCTCTTTCTTAATCGTATAACCCTGAGCTTCTGAGGTTAAATCCTCCCGATCCCTATCTTACTGGGATTAGAGGATCCATAGGCCTTGAGCTTTCCAAAGTCCAAGTCTTTTTCTTTTTCTTTTTCTTTTTTTCTTCAACTGTAACCTTTTAAGGTTAAACGAAAGGTCGATCTTCGAACTTGCGATTTAAATTCATTCCGATTTATAATTTTCATCCATGAAAAGGTTCCCAGAGACAATAAATTGAAAAATTCTCTCGGCTTCATCTGAGGCCAATAGATCTTGTTCCAAATCTTGAACTAATATTATTATAATATTTAATACGATATTTTTGCATTATGTATTTTCGTTTGATCGATATTATTATATTACTTGCTAGGTATTACGCTACTTATATAAAAAAAGGATTTCACGATAGATATTATTTTCAAGTTTCAAGCATCAATTGCAAAATACTTACCTCTTATCAGTAAATGTCGCTGTAGAAAAACACGACTGCAAGATGATTCGCTCAACGTGATTCGAGTAATTTTACTGTAGTCCTCTATGGCGCGAAAAGGCTAAAAGTTCAAACAGTACAAATCGTAAAACGTGGCCGTAAGATCGTAAAAAACACAATCACGAATCGCGAATTCCTTTATTTCCTTTCATCCCCGTGCGAACGTATAGCAATATCGCGCGAAAAAGCGCGGAAAAGCCTTCGGTCGACCGGCGATTCGTTCTCAAATATTCGAGCAGATGTGTGCAGCAAGCAACTAATACACCCTGTAATTCGTGGCCGTTTCTGTCTCGATTGATAGAAACCTCGGCAGCACACGTGAAACGAAGGGAACATTATTTCGGCCGGAGCTGACCAATTTCTCGTTCGTCGACGCTTGTCGCGTCCCTGGACTAAATAGCTCGGGAAACTGGGTCCTATTAAATAACCCGGGGTCGATAATATAGGCGAAGGGGTGAAAGAAATGCTCGGGAATAAAACGGATTGCGAGAGAGAAGAGATTGCGCGGCGATCTCCTCGGAGGAGAGAGAGGAGAAAAAAAATCGTCAAACCGAAGATTGAGTGCGAGCCACTGGGAAATAGGAAGCAGCGAATTACGAATATGTTGAAAGAATATTCCAGCGTGAAATGTATATTTAAGAAAATGTATCGTAAAATGTAATTTTTAAAAATTAGATTTTAGAACGTTAGATGATGGTGATGTAGATGGTGGCGTTTTTCAATTACGCGCGAGGTGTCATTAGCAAGGTGAAATTATTTTCTTTGTCGCGAAGAATATATTTGTAAGTAGAATTTCAAACTGCTATATGCAATAAAACGATGATCAATACGCGTCATTTTCTCTATCATTTTTGGAAACAATGCAATAATTTTCAGCAGAAGTGTAAGGTTGACAAATATCGTATTTCAGCCAAGTTGATTCGATTATAAACAATTTTACATCATAACATTTTTCTAACAATTTTCTAAAAATTACGCTACCTGTTACAGGTGGAAGAAAATTTTCCAAATGTTAAATTGCAATTTTGTGTCGTGTAAAGACTTTCCTCAAGACGAATAACATATTAAAAGTCTTTCTTTTTTCGATTAAACGAGACTGAGGCATAAACAATTTGAAGCCTGCAGCAGAAGAACATTTGTCTTTTGAAAAACAAATGAAATACACTTCAGGACAAAGAGATAGCACACTCTATATATTTTCTTATATTACGTATCATAAAATAGAGAGAATGCGTAGATCATCGCATCAGGATGCTTGGGCGTGGATTTATGCGTGGTATGCTGCATGTCATTACCGAGACACGCAATTTCCCAAAGATTATTGTCATGATTTACGAAAGGAGCAACAACTTTCGAGGGGGGGCTTATTGAGATAAGATGGAAACAAAATTGATTGGAAGAAAATTAAATAGTAAAAAGTATATATCGAAACGATTGAGATACGAATTAACACGTACGCGACACGAATTGCTGGAAATAAGTATATTTTTCAATATGATAACGAGACCGTGCACAAGAAACGAAAGAAACGAGTAAAATACAATACTTTGCAAACAAAAAAATTCTGCTAAAAAAACTTGTTCTAAAAAAACAGGAAAAAGAAATATAGAAAAGAAAGTTATTAGAGGAATTTGTCGAGAGCTGTATACCAGAATGGAAAACAATTCGTAAATATTGATGAATTAAAAAAATTCATTATCGTGGAGAAGTGCGAAGAACTGAACCAAAAAGTTATTAAAATATTATATAAATCTTTGCCTCAAAGAACGTCTGCCATTGTTAAATACAAAGGAGGTCATACTAAGTATTAAACAATTATCGAACTCGTTATTTTTATTTCTATCCATTGTTTTTTTCACGAAATGTGCTATCATTTTGACTCGTTAAATATTACCAATATTATTTCTACTTTATTTTTATTAGCACAAAATGTATTGCAAGAAGTTTGATAAAAGCACTGCGGAAGAATGCACGTAAGAAAGATTTTCTATCATTTGTTTAATGAAAGATAATTTAATAATTTTTAGAGTGTACTATTTTCTTTGGTCTCGGAGCGTATGTAGGGAGATTCGTCGATTTTTCGCATTGTAGTACAGTCGCATTCGATATATTTTGTGTTAAATCGGATTAAATCCAGGCTTAGATTCCGGTTATTTACTTTCGAATTCAACGGCGTAGAATTGAAGTTAGTTATTTACTTTATGATAGTATCGCCACAGTGTGTAACTTGGCAAACATCGAACAATTCGTGTTTGACTTTTACCATAAACCTTATCACTCCCGTGATACTGTGGTAATTTATTTTTCAGACTGCGTTTGGCACACTATGTGATGATTAGTTACACTTTTACAAATTTAATTTCAATACTATTATATAGATCAAAAATGTTTTCATTTATTTAGTATCGTCTTATTAATGTTTTTCGTATAGCTTTTTATACAATTCAAGTCTCTTAAATTATTATCTTTCAATTGAGGTATACAAATTTTTCTGTCAAATTCAATTGATTTATTTAACAATAAAAATCGCTATATAATTTGTAGTCTCATTATGTCTCAATTCATGTTTCATCGTAGAGAGCAATATCCTGAATTTCGATAATTCAACTTGAAACCATTAATTTGAAATTATTAATTCAGCTTGGAATCATTAATTTGAAATCACTTCGCGAAAATGAGCTTTCTGATTTAGATGACCTGAAGTGTCTTTCATACGTCCTTCCAAGTCTCTTTAAGATCTTGGTAAAAACGGACAGGCATAAAAATTTGGAAGCATGTATCAAGTCACCTAAACCAGAATAGGTTTCACGCTCGTGAAACTAACTCATATCTAAATTAAAAAAAAAAAAAAAAAAAAAGGAAAAAACTAATTAAAAAAAAAAGAAAAAAATTATATTAAACTCGAGCTCATCAAGTGTCTAAATTAAATTCAACTTGAGGCCATTAATCCAAAATCACTTTACGAGCGTGAATTTCATTCACGTTCATTGCAATTTCATTTACGTTCTTCCCATCCGTCAGTTTTCTTTTTTTCTACACATCCCTCCCAAATATTCCACACTTGTCCAAGTATGATACATCGATTGCTCATCGACGTCCCTCCGAGTTTCGAGCTCGAGACGTCGAGCCTTCTAGTAAACCTAAACAAAGCTCGATGCTTCAGACGAACGCTAAGGTCCACCACTCACGGTATCGAATTTTCCTCGCGATCGACGTCATCGGCGTTTCGTACAGGGAACGTCCCTCATCCCCTGGAGGATCGGTTCGAGCATCATCCAGGACATTTTGCCCCGGATAACCGGACGGTTTAGTTAGCATGACGGGCCTTTAGCTTCGACCACGCTTGTACACGGTCACGAAAATGAAGAGCCCGATGAGATTTACCGGGAACGACTGGTATTTTAATGGAGCGGGCCTATGCCTTTAAACGACATTATCTCGGGTGTCCTTCCCTCTACCCTTAGGAATGCCAACGGTGCCGCTGTTCGATCGCTGCTGTGTGCTCGCTGCTTTCTACTGGCGCTCCAATAATATCGCGACACGGGAGGAGAACGAAAGAGGACGAAAACCAGGCGATGGAAAGAAGGGGGACACGGAAAGTGTGGAAGTTGATAAGTCGAGAGAGGGAAGAAACGACGGAGAATGGAAAGGCATTTGGTAATCGGAATCTTGGAATCTTCAATATGGCGGCCGAGTGGGAGAGTGATGACATAATAATTGATCGCGAAGATTGTCATCTGTTTTTGTTTGTCGCTTCAGCTTCGGATGTCGATGTCATTCGTGTGAATTTTCTAATCTCAGAATCATAGAAAATCACAAAATTTTTGAATTCTTTTTAGGTGTAATGTACAATTCTGTTGTAGGTATTATTGTTTAATAATTGAAAGACAGAAGAAATGAGAAACAGCACGGAGAGAGAAGAAAAGTATTTAGTAATCACACTCGTGGAATCTTTAATACGATGGTTAAGTGGGAGAATAATGACATAGCAATTGATCGCGAAGTCATCTGAGTAAGTTTCTAGTTTTAATGCAGAATCATAGAAAATCACAAAATTTTTGAATTCTTTTAGGTATAATAGGTTGTTTAATAATTGAAGGATAGAAGAAGTGAGAAACAGCACGGAGAGAGAAGAAAAGTATTTAGTAATCACACTCGTGGAATCTTTAATACGATGGTTAAGTGGGAGAATAATGACATAGCAATTGATCGCGAAGTCATCTGAGTAAGTTTCTAGTTTTAATGCAGAATCATAGAAAATCACAAAATTTTTGAATTCTTTTAGGTATAATGTTGTTTAATAATTGAAGGATAGAAGAAGTGAGAAACAGTATCGAGAGAGTAGAAAAATATTTAGCAATCGCATGTCTTGAATATGATGGTTGAGTGGGAAAATAATGACATAGCAATTGATCGCGAAGTTATTTGGGTAACGTTCCAGTCTTAATACAGAATAATTGTAGAAAATCACAAAATTCGAGGATTCTATATATGTAATATTATTCAATGATAAGAGGAAAGAAGAATGTTGGGCGATTGAAAAGATAATTAGTAATCGAAGTTGGATTATTTAATATTTAATATTGGCTGAATGCAAGAACGATGAATTTAAAGCAGTATGAAGAATTTTTTGAACGTACTTGTGACAAAATATCTGTAGTTTTTTTAAAAAAAATTATATCCCCGATACAGAAGATTACAGAAACGAATGAATGGATTTAATGCAACAGCTGCAATCCATTCATAAGGACTTTTCTTAAAGTCCTCCTTACAATCCATTCCTGGACTTCTAGAAATCTATTATGGATTTTAGATAGTAATAATGTAAGCTGCGTAATTCAGTCTGGATTTTACCAAGATCCAACCGGCTTTTGGAAATGGAGATTGAATCGCAGATGGTATTTTTTAAGCATCCACGTGGCATCCATCAATTTCGAAGGAGATTTCTTATATAAAGAATTGGCTCGTACAAAACTAACGATAAGACTAAGTAAGAAGTCGACTGATAGAAAGAAACAGTCTCTGGTTGATAAAAGTTTGTCTCTGGATAAAAAGTCGACTGTGCGACAAGAGATTTACGGACTGATTCCATTAAGTTTAGTTGACTAAAGATAGAATAAACCGAGTACGAAATGTCTCAGAGTTTGAAATATCGAGTCAGAAAAGAAATCACTGGTTTTTTAGCATGATCTATGCTTGAGCAACGATAAATTGGAAAATTATATCAAGTGAAGTGGTACAAGCACGGACGAAAAGTGTAGAAGAAATTAAACTTGTTTAATTGTCAGAAAAAAGCTAAACAATTGTCTAATAATCTTTAGAAATGTATTTAGAGTTTAAAAATCTTTAGGATTATTCAATTATTGTAAATAAATAGTTGAAACTATGAAAACAAGTAGCTTGAATGCACCTTGAATGTAGATTTATATATAATAAAAATGGAATAAAAATTCGATGTACAATGTAGGTAAACATATTACAATTATAAGTATTAAATTTAATATTTAATAATATTAATATTTTTAACATAATGTTATTTGAGTCAAATAATAATACTTGACACAATGCTGTTTGAACTAAAAATATTTATTTCTCACGCTTGAATTATGCACAAACTTTGACACTTTTCCTTATTTCGCGAACAAAGATTTAACACGTTGAAAGCTCGTTAATCAATGTTAGTGATGTTGATCAAATTATTGAAATATATATACTTTATTATTTAGTTAATTAGCTTCTTTTGCGATGTACGATTAGTTATTAAAAAAAAAAAAATCATGAAAATATACCAGTAGATAAATACGTCGTTAAAAATTTCAACAAAGTTCGTATTATATTTCAACGAGTAATCAATTGAACTCTTTGTAAAAAATCAATTAGCAACAAGGGAAAAAGATCTGTTCACTACTGCATGGCAATATTTCGTATTGCTTTCTGCGTTTTCCCTTTTGCACCGTGGCTTCAATGAATTTCTGACCTATTTCTCGTTTTGTAAATATTGCTTGTTGCATTTTGTGGACGAATATCAACGGTGGATAAATGCTTTTCAATTCTGTAAAAGCGAAGAAGCGGACGAATAACCAGGCGTGTTTTTCCTCTGTTGGGAATACATTGTTTAATAAACTGACCATTCCGATCTAACAAACGGAATACATTGTTGCGCAAACAATTTGCACAGTACGCCTCTTGGGATTGACATTTCAATTGACAATATGCGGAAGCGGCATGAAATTGATACGTTTAATGTGTATGTATAAATTTTACATTACATTTTATATTTTAGGCACAGTATTTTTTATAAAAATTCTTATATAAAAATGATTCGACGTTTTGTATAATGAAAAACGTATTAATTATTATCTTGATGTATATTATTTTTAAATATATAGTTTTTACTATTCAAATATTTTTTTCAAGTTATTTAGCAATCACTATATCTCTTTGCTATTCAGTTATTAAGTATTATTTTAATATATTAACTTCTACTACAGTTTTTAAACAAATGTATTCTCTCACAAACGGTTAGCATTCCATAGTTGAATTTCTCGTTCAAACACAAGCGACACTCCATATCAAATACTTTTTTTATACCTTTTTTTCTATTTTCAAAGCTGAATTTCGATGGTTGTTTCCGCCTCTTCAATACTGGACTGGGTTCATACAAATTTTAGAATCGTGCCCGGCAGCATTGATGGCAGAATTTTGGAACTCCATTAACTCGAGGCCACTCGACGATTGGTGCAATTGTCAGAAAGACAATTTCGATTTGTTTCCGAAATCTCGTTGAAGATCCTCGCGATTATTAATTTTTGAAATAAATTCTATAAATTCTTTTGTAAATTTCTGACTGAATTGTGTCCTGAATTGGGAAGAGAAGCAAACGATATCTCGATATCTTTAAACTACGTTGAACTACGTAATACAGTGGCAAGATAAAAGTGAACAGATTTCTTAAATCCATCAATGGCTCCTCCAAGTCACCAGAGAAACTGCTCTGGCTATTCTTCTTTTCAAACGCAGTCCTGAGCAAGTTCTCAGCGAGATCTGATTGTATATTCGTGACAATATGCATATGTATATGCAGAAGTAAGGAACGTTCCGCGGAGAGATTTAGTTTCCTCGCTGTCTTTCGCGGCAGTATCTCGCGTTCGAGGGTTTCTTATTAACCTCCTTGCGATCCAATTGCAAGCTTTTAATTACTTTTGCCTGGCTAATATTCAGCTGGCAGCTCACTCAATTTACGGATGCAAATTATTAAGCGTTATACGTTTACGAAGTTAAGCATTAAAATAACGGCGGCCGGGGTTAGCTGGCAATTAATTAATACTCGAGCGAATCTCATGGTTCACCTAAATTCGTTTCTCGTATTATAAATTTCTTGTGTCTATTGTCCGACTGAAGTATTTAAGAAATTATCAAATGGTCGAGGAGCTAGCGCTTCTCTCCTTTTCGGACGAATTTCCTTCGATCGTCAATTGAATTTTTACAAATTCCATTTCCAGTTTTGCGATTTCGTCTTCGCGTGAATTTCTGTCACGTTGCGTGTAATTTACGTGAAATCCAGTCTCTCGTATTATTTAAAAAATTCACTCGTGAACAATTAATCGTAAACTTTGTCTCCGAAGAATATTTCAATTTTCAAGGCGAACAACGCGTTATTTTACGACTTTATGGAGTCAACATCGTGTTGCGCAATTGTGTTATAAATTGCTGGGGCAGTTATAACCAAGTAATTTATATTTTCTATCCTATTTTCTCTGAATACAATTTTTTAACCAATTACAGAGAGACAACATATATATAAACATTGTAATTTCCAACTTCGTGAAAATTGAAACGAGAGATAACGGAAGAAATATTGGGACAAACACTGGAAATTCCATAAACAACGTCAATTGAATTCGACAACATAAACTTACTACAAAGAGGTTCCAACTGAAACGTTACAATGTTGCACGTATTATTGTACTTATGTTAGATTAATAAATGTTATATTAAATTTTCAATAGCTCATAATATGCGGCGCGTGTCGTTATCCGGGATAAAGGGACCGCTTGAAATCGTGCAAGATAAGTTCAGACTGTAATTCGCGTTCATGCTCGACGAAAGGACGTGCACAAGTGAGCCATTTTCACTTTCGACGCGTCTTTCTTCCTCTGCGATACTCTCTCACGCCGAGTCCTTTGGCGTGGTGCAATTAATAATACGGGGTCAAGCGGCGCGCTTTAATGAGATCTACTGTGCACGCGCTTTCGTGAATCTTCGCCAAGCGGTTCTAACTCTTTTTAGCGGCTGTACAATATTACCATTTTCAGTTCCCTTCTCAGTATCGGAGTTTCCCTTCCTCTTTGCTTTCTTCTCTTTTTCTCTTTCTCTTTTCTCTTTTTTTTTTCGAAACCGAATTTCGCGAAAACAGTGCGAAACGTCTGGTGTCAATTAGCGTGATTACTGTCCCTCTGTACGAAATCCCTCGTTGAATGAGGAAACAAATAACAATTTCAGCAACAAAATAAAATAAAGTGTAGAAAAGAATTTTTTCAATTTCTTTCCTCGTTTTTTGTTTCAATTAAGTAGAGTGTTTTGATTAAATGAAGCATTTCAATCAGATGTTTATTTGAAAATGAGACTCCGAATGTACAAAATGTCGCAAATTAGAGTTGTTCGTTGTTCTAAACTGTAGTAACTATAAAAAAATTTATCAAGTTAATCCTCCTTGATCTTTTAAATATAAGACACTTCAATATTGTGGCTCAGTTTTAGCATACCTTTTTTTCAATTTTTTTTTACGCTTCCTATTTTTTTCTTTTCTCTTCTTTTTTTCCATACGCTGTAAATGAATGCACGTTTGCACGTGACGTTATGAGCGGCATGAAGCATGTTTCAATAAAGACGAGGATTTGAGGCTGTTTGTAAAATACAGATTTATCTGAGACGAGCACGAGGGAATAGCGGCAATAAATAGGACGATTTTTTGATCGAATAAACAAGAACTGAATTGGATAGGGTGGTTCATATTCCATGACTGAATCTGGAACGCTGTAATTAATTCGAGAAGCATTGATCCTCGCTTGATGAGATATTTTAATTAATTCATGTATTAGAAGCAGTTATAAAAAGAACAGGATAAATACTACAGGGCATAAATACTATTTTTCGTTTTGCTTTTATTCATTTACATTGCTGTTAAGTGAATTTTTATATTTACTATTCAACTGCAATTTATGCAATTTCATTTCGTATTTTTATATCGAACAAACTTCTGTTCACTAAATATTTCAACTATCTTATGTATATTTAATATCAAAAAGATACGTATAAAAATACGTATAAAAATCTGCAGCCAGTTAATTAAAAAAAACACAATAAATGCAACGATTAAATGATTGGAAATTTATTTTAATACTTATATGAAAGTAAGGTATCGTAAAATTTTAACGCTGTATCTTCGCAAAGCGAATGTACGATAAAATGAAAGTAAATATAAAATATAATTACAATATTGTATAATAAAGGAAATAATTTATAAGAGAGAGCTTATAAAAAAAAACCTTTGTGATATTATGCAATTTTAATATTTGTAATCGCAAAGGGGTGATTGTAAAAGACAGTATAAAATATTACGAATTCGATGTTGCTACAGAAACTGTGAGAAATCCAAATTTTCAATCGGGAAGCCATTCAATTTTAAAATTCTATGAAAACTATGAAAGCTAGTTACTACTGTAAGCTAGCTATCGAAACGTCTAACAATCTTGAAGAGTGGACTGTAGACTTTAATTTTGTACATTTACTTTTAACTTCATTGTTTTTTTATTTAAGTACATTTTGTTTGTATATTTTACTTTCTGTATATTTTTACATCTCTGAATTATTACGTGCATAAAAATCCTGAAAATCGTAAATAAAAATGGTAAATCTCCAAAACGAGAAAGTTATTTATAGAAGAATTCATAGTATCTGCAAATTATTTAAAACTTACCGCACAAAGAAGAGCATTTTATTTCTTCTGAAAGTTTCAGGAATTAATACGCTGAATGTTAAATTTTTCTGTCATTCGTGTGAAAAAAAAACCAGCAGCTACTACGTCATTGTCGTGTAGCCTGTTTCAAAGAGTATTTCTTCGTTTATTTATTTCATGTTATTCAACACGGGTGGATAAATTTAAAGGATTACAAATGTTGATAAATGATAAATCGAAACGAGACTGTCGCACAGTCATTGATTTATCTTGCAACGGCGCGATAAATGTAAAGTATTATCGAGGACGGGGTAATACGGTGTGCGATTCATACGATCACCTTTTACCATAATTTCACACAAGGGTTATATGTTATATAGAGGATGAAGAATGATCACGATATATCGTGCTAGTTGAATTATTGAACGTTGAATACGCGACGCTGTATTGCATTGGCCCGCTACTTGAAAGATTGATCGTCGACCACGTATATGTCCAGTCTTTTATAGTTAGAAGAATTTTTGGAAATCTATGATCTACGATTCAGGGTCTCGTAATGTGGTTCAAAATCACACGAGCTCACGTTCGTAATGTGGTTCAGAATCAGCGAATGAAAATTAAACTTAGGTTAAATTTTATTATTTATTATTTATTATCTATATTATTTATTACATATCTATATATTATTTATTAATATATCTATTATTTACTAATATATCTATATTATTTATTACTTATTATTATTTAGGTTAAATTTTATTTATTAAATTTAGGTTAAATTTCATTATTTATTATCACACTGTGTTTAATATTATTTTTATTTAGTTTAATTTTAACATTGGTTATTAATTTAATTTTGATTTTATTAATTTTCAATCAATTATTTAATTTTTCACATTGACATTCAGATTAAAGATGCTGCTTACTACTTACACTGATATTATCTTTATTAAAAGTAATAAGAAATGGTATTTTATAAATTGCTGCTAACTCCTTTATCTCTAGTTTGCAGCAATTTATAAAATATCATTTCTTATCACTTTTAATAAAAAAATAATATCAATCTAGTAGTTTTGTCTTTAATCTTTAAAATGTTTCGAAAGTCAATAATCTTAGTCCCGCGAGATATTTCATATATTCAATAATTTGTTTAACGCGAATTTTACAAAACTTCTCGCATAATATTCGATGGAGGGAACATCGGATCTGAACGAAGTTCAGAAATGACTGTGAAAAGGAAATCGATGTTGCTATAGACATTGAAAACATATTTCGAAAATTGTTATTTATTATACCTTCTTAATGTTTGGCACACGTGATCTACGTAATAGATTCTTCTTTTTAAATACATATAATTTATAATCAACAATAACGCATTTAATCGTAGTATCTCTTAAATTCAAATTTTACGAGGACAACATTTCGCACGCATCTCAATTTAATAATACATATCCTAGCGTCGTACGAGAACGGCAAGAAACATTTAATTCAGATATTGGCAAGAGATATTTAATTTGTATTTTTAATTCTTCCAGATTGACTGTCCAAATTCTGCCTCGCTGGACAAAACCTTTGCGCCAGGTCTCTTTATTACGCACCCCTTCATATTTCATCCTATCAAGGAAAAGCGAGGTGGAATCACGTACGATGGCTCGATTAAATCGCAAAAAACACAGCCGGTCTGCGCGGTTATCCAGTTAGATAAGCGTCGCACGAAAACGAGACACACGGTAAGTAATTCAATTCGCAAAAAAGCTTCATTTATCAAGAACTGCCAGACCAATGAAGGAGGACAATCTCAGAGAGAGAGAGAGAGAGAGAGAGAGAGAGAGAGAATGAATAAAGGATAGTTCGAGTAATCTTCTATTTCTTTTTTGCTTTCCTTCTCCTTTTTCTTTCTTTTTTCTTTTTTTTTTCTTTTTTTACTTCGGTTTCACTGACTTGTCTCACCGATTTTGTTTTACGAGCCGTTTAAAAGCTAGCGTGAAACGTTGTTTCGTTGTTTCATCTCGAAAGACGAATCGCGACAATATAGTTTCCTTTTTCTCTTCTTATTAACGACCGACCGCGATCGATCAATGAGAGCCCTTATCAGATTTCTTATGCTGTCGCATGGTCGTCATACGAGCTGTTCAGGGGTCACATTGATCGGCTCTATAAATTAGAGAGATAGAAAACGTGAACTTCTTGAAGTGAAAGTTCGCATTGGATTATTTAATTTATGTATGGATCTTCTCTCGCGAAAGTAATTTGTAATCTTTTATCGAGAACGTTGGACGGCAATTATACTTCTGGCCGATGGAATTAAAAAATTCGTAAAAGTGGAGTTGATCAGTCTGAGCTTCTGAGAGGCTCGTGTATTATACTGAATTAATAGAACTGAGCCAATAGATGAGAATATAAATGGAAATGTAATAGAACGTTTTGGAGTAACGAGATATTCAGCCTTTTTGACATGGTCATTTTATGCGTTATATTAAGTCGCTTCGATGTTAAAAATCTGTAGAAATCTAGAAAATTAACTAGCATAGTAGAGACATATTTAGTATGAACAAACCAGTGATTTTAGATTTTATATTGATACTGAATAAAGTGGATGAAGCATCGTATATGAATAAAAGATGGGAGTCTTAGTTTTAGAACTTGCACGTGTGACAACGAAGCCTGTTAATTGATTCTATTACAGTAATTAGAAAGTCAATCTTTTTCAATGAAAATGATGCACGAAAATTGGATAGTTCGATACAATTGAAACGTAGAAATAATTCAATTAACTCTGACTTATTAATATTTAATTAACAATTACGTTTCGTTTTTACTTGAATCTTCTTAGAATCTAAAAGATTTTAAACCACTAAAATTTTAACCACGTACTAGAAGAGTATAATTTTTACATTACACATTACACATTACACATTACGCATCATAGCATCAATCTACATCAAAAAACGAATAAAGGAAAATATAGCCACGATCCTTCGAATTCCTTGCAAATGACTCGCAAAAAAAAAAAAGAGGAAAAGCGAAAATATTGTAAGTGCAAAACATTTTGTACGTAGCTTCGAAAGCTCAGTCGTAAAAACCGATTGGCCGCCAAAACGTGTACAAAATGGGATTCTCCGAATATCCTCGGATCGGTGATCGTTGCCTCGACGAGAGTTGGTTTTAATTGAGCGTCGACTGTGCATTGAACGCACTTTTTTTGTCTCGCGCTTTCGCGAATGTTCGTCGGTTCGTGGCTCCAATTCAGGATCGAAAAGGAATAATAACGAAGAGGTAGGCTCGTAACGACGTCGTCGTTCTTCTCATTGCGTCACATCTATCCCTCCGTGTGCTTGAACACGTCGGTAAATATTTACAAAGGGTTGTGTGCGCGCGTAGATGTGTGGATCGATTGAAATATGGCGATGTGCATACACCTCTGTTCAAAAGTTCGGTATCACTTTGAAGATTCGCGGCTCACGGATCCACGAGACCACGAACGCTTCGAAATTTCCGATCCGCGATTTAGTTGAATTTCAACTGTTAATATCCCGGAATTTCGACGAATGTTATATTGAAAGGAATTCTGTTCACGGGAATACGAGTCTGTGTTTCATCAACTCTCACACTTTTCTGACAAATCGAAGTATCATTTTATTCGCTCATCTGACTATCGCAGACACTCGTAACTGCTTGTGAAAATTCACTTTCGAACAGGTATTTTACTGGAATTGTTTTCACAGAAGGACGAGGGAATGGTTCTCATTTGGCTGTTCCATTTTCATTATTCGAAGCGAATAAGTGTGAGAGATACACCGTCGAAAAAGTCGTTTAATACGAAGATGAGTGTTGCACGACGGGAGAGCAGCTTATATGTGGGGAAAGAAATCCCAAGGTCGCAACCATATTTTTTTTAAACAAGCCGCTGTATTTTTATCGACGAACAAGCGATACGTGCTGGCCGCATATTTTAAGCCCTTAGCGAATAGGCTAAAGTTAACAAATTGGGTCTACCCGACGATGGATGTCTATTAAAATTCACGTTACGTGTTATTTTTTAC
The DNA here is from genome assembly GCA_010645135.1 of Tetragonula clypearis. Taxonomy (NCBI): domain Eukaryota; kingdom Metazoa; phylum Arthropoda; class Insecta; order Hymenoptera; family Apidae; genus Tetragonula; species Tetragonula clypearis. The sequence goes on from WIUT01000794.1 coordinate 21,047, forward strand.
AAAACGAAGTAGTCACGATGGAACATAAATGTATGAAAAGTCAGAATCGATTCGAAAGATTAGATCAGGTCAATAATTAAAAAACTGCAGAATCATTGTCGAGACATTCAAATTATTGATGTATATTCCAAAATAATATTGTGTGTATATAGTGTTAAAGAATTCAATAATTTGTTAATAGTGAATTAATTCGTTCTAAGAGTATTTATAATGTTAAAAGTTCAATTCTTTCAATAGTAACAAAAATCGAAAAGATTATTCTTAAAATTGTTCTTGTTCGAATAATTCTCGTGGATTGATTTCCCCTTAAAAAGATCGTGTGAGAATCATTTGCCACTGTTTTGTATTAATTTTCTACATCAAAACCTACTACTACGGAACATTTCTGCTTCGAATATTCTAAACTCATAAACAGAACGGATGTTTATGCAAATTCGTAGTTTTACAAATAAAATTAAAAAGATAATCCCTAGATAGGAAATTATATTTATTTATTATACATTATAATTTCTATGTATTTCTGTATACCATTAAATTTCCCATGAACTCATAAAGATTCACGGTCAATTCGCACATTGCTATATAAATAAATAATAACAAAATTTCATTGATCCCATGTAACTCCAATTCTTTTCTCTCCTTCAATAAAATTCATAAATTCTCCTTTTCTTCCCATCGAATAAAATTAATAGAATGCAAAAAGAAAAATCTAAATATGCACAGTAGACATGTGTGGGAGACTAAAACAGTGCTGTGCTTTCCTCTTTCAAACGAGACTAAACTATTAGATTAGTTAGTTTGTAAAATAAACAGCAACGAACGTCCAAAGGTACCATTCTATTTGCAATCACTTTAGAATCCAAACACTTATACACTTATAGACTGAATAGAAATCAAAACGACCCTGTCTTCTCTGTCAAACGAAATCGGATCACGAAACGTTAGTCATTCAATTGAAAGAAAGAGGAAAAAAATAATAATAAAAATACAATAAATGTGAAACTTGGAAAATCATACATGCAATCAGCCGCAATCGGTGGCCCCTCTTTGAAGGAATCGGTTCCCTCGAAACGAAACTGGACTAACAGGTTAGTAAGCTAATTTCCCCGCGAATTTGCCGAAACACAACGCGAAATGCGGCACAAAGCGAACGGTGTCGGGCAAACGCGTATCACCGGGATCAAAGTAATTCGTACGCTTTGAAAATCCCGCAGTTTCCTTCCAGTCCGCCTCGGCTTGGCGAGAGCAGAAATGCCTGACATGACTTTGAAAACCGTCGTATTCGCAGTCCATTTTTAGCGTTAATAGCACCACTGGAGGTCAGCCGGAATGTATGAAAGAGAGCACTTTCATACGCCGAGTCCTGAATGAAGGTTCGAACGTTTTCCGAGCACCATTTCTTCCATTTCGCGCCTCGCTTCTCTCCTCCCTCTCTCTTTCTATTTTTTTCTTTTCCTTATTGTCTTTTCGCTTCTCTCTCTTTTTTTTTTAATGCCTTCCCCTCCCACGTCCTGATGAAATTCCGCGCGAATCCGCTTGAAATGCCATTTGCAAGAACTCTCTTCGCGTTCGATCCTCTTCCACTGCGGAACAAACGATACGTGCCTGTCGTTGTGTTGTGGCGTAGAAACGGGCTCGAGTAACCCAAAAATACGTTCGAATCTATAGAAGATCTTTACTCAAGTATTTTCAAATGTAGTGAGGTTTTTCCATATCCGGTGGATAAGAACGATTTCTGTATTGTTAAATGCGACGGTTATTAGCGTGTTGTTTTATGCACGAATATGTTTGAAAATATCTCACTGTGATATTTTTAAAAATATTGCTAACAAGGATATCGCTGATCGACTCCATAAATCGAAGCGTAGAAAAATGTTACAATTACAGAAACAGTTGGTTTCTGGATATTCACGATTATTCACGCTACCCTCAAAATATGTCCTTTGTGGATTGCAGTCAGCCGCAGATATTGAATTTTCGTTGATATGGAGGTTCTATATAAGAGGCCCTATACCTATATTCGAACTTAAACGCGATAGTTCCGAATGTTTCGCGAATACTTCCGGAAATGAGAACAATCTACTCCCAAGCAGACTAGATAGAAATGCGATCGAGTACCTCGAAAATGCGTTTAAATTCGATTCTCTTCAGAACGAAGAGTATCTTACAGAAAAAAAAAGAAATTTTTATTCCACATTCTCTTTATTATCTATTTTCGCACGCAGAATAACTATTCTTTTCTGTTACATCTAGAATTGACTGAATTCAAGTATGAACTCGTTTTCCCTCGAGAACAGAGTTGTTTCAATGAAAAAAAATTTCACTCCTTCTTTTCGATCTTCGTTTATCACGTAGTATCACCTCGATTGTATCATCACTATAAGCGTTTTCATCTATGCGTCAGAGATATTTCTCTATTTATTAGAATCATGTTCCTATCTCTTTATAGGCGATTTTCAAATGTCAACGCTTCAATTGAAACGCTTCTTCAACTGACAACGAGACATCGCGCCTGACACGTAAAATTCGCAAGTGGTTGATCGATCCCGTTGTCTGTACGCCACAATGTGAAACCTCGTCGAAAACCATCGTATATTATACTTTTGGATTTGCATTCAGGAACGCTCGCGTTGCACATTGTATCGCGCATTGTAACACCGGCCGGTTTTATGTTTGCAAATCCGTTGCCTGTTTAGGCGACGCGATCACGATGTTGATCTTGAACGAGTTGCCGGCCATGGGCTTTCCTTTTCATTGTGCCCGGAGAGGGTGTTTCGCGCTGGCTAAGAATATAAAAGCCCACTTGAAGGGGATGGCTTCGGATGACTTGGAATCGTGCCTTTTAAGGAACGTTTTAAGCCAACCGGTGTCCAAGTGGATCACGTTCGCGTCTTTTGGCTACAGCTTCAGTTAGTTTCTGTCGAAGAATATATATTTGATCGATCCGACAAGATCCGCGGCCATTTATTAGCTTTTCTAGGTATTTAAAACCAATCTTATTAATTGGCCGTGGATATTTATGCAAAATTATATCTTCGATTCGATTGAGCTTCTAGTTGTAGTCTAGCATTAGAAATCCTGTGGTCCTCTATTTATCCTTGTATTTAGTGTATAATTTATATAGTTAATATATTAGTTAATATATTTGAATTTTCTTAATTCGAACGGATTTAGAGAATATTCTTTTTGGTTTTCCTTGCCTATTTGATTTTCTTTGTTACGCTAATAGAATATAATCTTCGATTTTGCTGATTATTCTATATCGATGGTGTTTGTGCTGATTCGATTCCACCAAATTCATACTTTTACGAACTTAAGAAAAAAGATCTACTTATTTATTAAATGTTGCAATGAATATTATACTTTGGATATTCTATGTATCTTAAGAATTCGGGTTATTTTCTATTAAAGCAAAGGTATTTCGTCATCCAACGAGATCGTGGGTATTTATTGGTTTGATATTTAAAGCGAATTTTATTAATAGATTGCGGATGCAAATTCATGTTCGTCTAGGTACTAAATATTACAGTGAGTATTGTACTTCGAATATTTTATATATATTTTCGTGTATTATGTGTGTAGCACGTTGCATATTTAAATTTCTTACAAATGCGGAAACATCTGTGCGCGGAATAATATTGTAGACTGAGTTTTCAAAACAATGAATATGAATAAAAATTATCAGATACTTTTTTTATACAACAAGTACGTCATACAAGTAAGTATACAACAGTGTATAATCACGTGATTTTAATTATAGATCCACTTATCTTTAACAAGTTAATTAAAAATAGGGCATTTCTTTATCGAATGATTGAACATTTCATCATCACTGGGCTTCATTTATTCTTTCAACAGGTTATAGATATTTATATTTATATTTACATTATTTTATCTTCCATGTTCTGCTGCAATCTACGGGCTTCATTTTTCAAATTATACAAAGCGAAAATACAAAGCAACACTGCTCTTTGAAATATTTTTCACACGTGTAACATTTTCACACAATTCTTTTTCACTCACAAAATTCTTTTTCCGCTCGGATTGCGGTGCAGATTTTAATTACATTCGAAAAAATACAGATTTGCATAAATATCCGCGCAGTCCAGTGATCACCAAATACGTTATATAAATTATCCCAAACAATTTTAAAAATAAATTTTTAAAATATTTCTCGTATTTCTAACATTTCATACAATTTTTTTACCACTCTTCTCCTACACGGTAGCATGAAAGAGATATGTACCTACGTCTTTACCTGAACGTCATACAATCAACGTAATACAATCTGCAACATGAAAAATTCGAGATACACATTGCGAGAATCTGCAAACATTTACAACGTCGCTTCTTCAAACTTTATACAATTTCTTACAATTTTATACAATTTTATACAATTCATACAATTTTTTTACCACTCGTGAAGCTCTTCTCCTACACGGTAGCGTCAAAGAGATATATACCTACGTCTTTACCTGAACATCATACAACGTAATACAATGTGCAATATAAAAAATTCGAGATACACATTGCGAGAATCTGCAAACATTTACAACGTCGCTTCTTCAAATTAATTTTTCTCTCCCTCCCTATAGAGAACTATAAAAGAAAATCCTAAAGTCCAGTGGATCACGATGAAACCACGTCGAGAAGAACGTTTCGCTGCGTCGGTCTCGATGATCCGGCTCATTTGAACCGTCGATAGATCGGCGAAGAGCGCGGGCTCTTTCACGCGCCGCCCCTTTTCGAAGCTCATTGAGCCGGATTTTATGCAGCCGTTCGCCGTTTCACGGCGAGCTGCGTGAAATAAAATCCGCGGACGAACGAAACGAGAAGCAGAAACGCAGAAAAACGGGAGGAAAATAAAAGAGAGCTTAGCATTCGATGTGATTAAAGCGGAGATCGTGGTTTCGAACGTGTGCTGAGATACACGTGGCATCGAGGAATTATTAATAAATCGTGTACGCGCCTTTAGTGTGTGTGTGTGTGTGTGTGTGTGTGTGTATACATATCGATTAGCATCGATCTCGATTGAGGTGAGATTTCCCCAACAAGCGACAGACGCACGCACGATATATTTTTACGAAGAAGCACGTAAAATGCGTTCCTCTTCTTTCTACGCATTTTTGATTTTCGTTTGAAAAAAAGAGAGCGAGATAGATAGAGAGAGGAACGTGCTTTGTTAAATCGACGAATAAAACTCGTCCGTCGACGTGCACTACAGACTGAAAGACCCAACAGTACATAAAAATTTTGGAAAAAAAAGAATTAAAGTACAATGTATAAAAATGTTTTAAAAACATATGAAAAATCGTGAAATGTCAAAGACCGGTGCGTGCACAAGCGTAATATGGATTTCACACGTTAATCGCTACATACAACATGTATAGATTCGTCAATTGAAGCACACCTTAGACAAGAAGAAGAAAAAGAAAAGAGAAAAAAAGAAACGAAAAGGGAAAGAGAAAAATGGTAGGAAAGAAGGTAGGGGACAGTGAGTTATTGGACAATTTGATCAGGTGTTCGTCTCTTTTTCTCTCTCTCTCTCTCTCCCTCTCATCCCGAAGACACAGAAGATGCGCTTTCACCAGGTCTAGGAATAGCCAGCGGCAACGCGTCATATTATTATCGTTGCCATTAAAACATCCCCTTTAGTTAGCATTTCACCTTGCAACGGACAAAGTGTCGTCGGTGTGTGTTGGAGGGTGTACCCGCGACAGAGAGCCGATCTTACACGCCACTGCTCGACAAAGTGAACCGGCGTCGTGCACGTATTAATATCTAGGGCCCACGGCTGGCACCCTCTCTCTCTCTCTCTCTCTCTTTCTCCTCCTTTGCCACGGGGTCGCTTCTGACGTTCAGCAATCTTCGTCGTTCGGGGTATACGTTTCTCGGGGTGGTTGATAGACGTTCGGGGCGAAAAGGGCGAGCCAACGTGTGGCCTCGGAATATTATTTCGATTAGAAAATTCGCGTTACACCCGCTCGATCTCTCTTCGTCGTCGAGCGTGTTTGCAGCGAAGCACGACGCTTCGTGGTTTTTCTTCTCCCTTCGGCTGCTCGATCGTGTACCGGTACCGCGAGCCCTCTTGGAGGAAATTGAAAGCAAGAGATGGCGACTTCTTGGGTGATTTAGGATATATATATATTTCTTCTTTTTTCTTTTTTCATGTACCGCTCGAATGTGCGACGTTCGCGAATGCATTTGGATACTCATCGTAGGTATTTCATGAGTGTTTCTTCGAATTACGATAGCATCGCGATGAAATGCGATAGATGTGGTAATAATAGTTGGAGTCAATTTTGGAGCGTGTATAAATTGCACGAGAATGTATTGTTATGATAATTGTAATGGACAAATGTAATGTATAAAATTAGTAAAAAAATTAATACGTAGTGTGAAGACCGATAGTATCATCTTACAAATGATTTTGCTCCGAACTTATGTATATACTTTTTTCAATTTACACTTAGTTTTCTGTTAAATCGTATGAAAATTTATACGTAACTGTCATTGGAAATATACAAAGTCATCGATAAATATTTCATGGATATCGATTTCTAATCCATCTCTCTCGGTGCTTGCGTTTGCCTATTCTCTTTGCTTCATTATACATTCTTTTACTCTACATCTTTGCATCACGTTACACGGATTATTTCACGTAATTGGCTTGCGTCAAACATTCCATTACTGAAATTTGAAATTATTTCGTATATATATATATATATATATATATATATATGTGTGTATGAAAAATAATATGTAACAAATGCAAAAATATTAGAAAACACGATTCCTTCAAAGTAGAGATTGTCTTCTAGATTCGTCATCAAAACGTAAATATACGTACAATAAAATCTTCTGAGAAACATTGCACGTCGGAATGTAAATTAATGCACAAGTAAAATAAAATAATAAAATAAGAAAAATACAATAAATCAATTGAAATTTCTATATTTACAACGAGACAATAATAGTTTCAGCATGCGTTAATCCTTGCATTTTCATTTTCAGTGAAAAATCCCGCTGTCGGAAATGAAAATTCAATTTATCATTGTAATACTAGCTCCGTAAGAAATTATATCAAACGGTTCAACCTATCTTAGTTGTAGGATATCCTATATCCTGTATAGGAGTGTCCTGCAACTTTTCCCAGCATCCTTCACAATCCACGACAGGAAGTCCTTGGTACATTTTTTTTAAAGGAAGTACGGGGAGCCAGGTATTGGAGAGGTTCGAAACGGGTTCAAGTTTGTTCTTCGAAAGTTTCGTCGGTGCCATAAAAGTTGATACGATGGCGCGGTATCTTGAAATGCTATGTAAGATCGAGCAAGATCGAGTAATTGCGATTCATGAAAAATGTTTGTACAAATGGTATTTGTATCGTCGGAGTTTTCATGGATCATTTCATCGCTTTATTAAGAAAGTTCTTCGTTCATTTTTGATCGTCTGCCAGTTTTCGAGCAATCTTGTTATCTCTGCATTTTCTATTGTTATTCTTATTTTTATATTATTCTATTTTACGTTGGATGTATTTTACGCTTGTGTCAACACATTTAATACAATTATTTTCATGAAATGTAAATGTCGTTTAAATTTTTAATTAAATTCCCTTAAATCTTATCATCAAATAACATTTGGAACATATTTTACATCTTACTGTTATAAATCGTTTGAAGTCAGCTCCAATAATGTATTATACATACGTATTCAATCATGTGACATCATTTTGTACATATGCGTTGCTATGGTATTTCAGTCTACATTACTTCTATCATATTCTACACACATTTTATATTATTACATTCTCTAGGTGCATAGCTAACGATATATTAAAATCTCCTGCTACATAAGTCACTGATTAATTAAAATTAATTTCGTCCAGAAATGTTATCATTCACATTAAATATTTAACATGTTCCAAGTTTAATCGTCAGTTATACAAATACATATGTCTTTAAACATTCATATAAATCTCGATACTCAATATCATATTATAAACAATATGTCATATCACATCGTGTGGTAAATGTTATTTGAATAACGATATTTATATTGAATTTCTCTACACAGTGTTTGAATGCAACTGTAATAATTTTTCCATTGTAATCACGTATTAATAGCAATTTACTTTAACTGTGTCAGAAGATCGTTAATAGTGATACAGAAATGATAGAAAACTGATGTTTTATGTCTTTCACGAATGTCGTCAAAGACATGATATTTATTTGTTTGAATAATTTGAAGAAAAGAATTCGTTCTCTTTGAATTTCATCATTTTCCCGCGATAGAGGGAAATCCTTTTTTTTTACGGATTTGTATATATCGATTATAGAAGATTCTCTTTCATTGTGCGATGTTGAAAAGAATGATGAAAATGGAACGATCCGAAGAACGTGAATTAATATCTGATTTTCCATGTGAAGAGGAGCAATGGCTCTCGGGTCAATGTTTAAAGGTTACGTTTCAGAATTATCGAGGTTTTCATGCCGTTTCAGTTATTACATGCGAACTTAACGATTTACGTTTAATGGAAATACGTTAGCGGGAAATTTATGTGTAAAAAATTAGCTTATCGTACGGTCTTAGTGAACTGAACTGTTTTGTTCAAGAAATTTCTCTGTAATATAAAAAAGTGGACGGATTTAGAAAAAAAGTTTGATGAAATGCGAAAGAACGTTATTAATTTCGAAGTGAAAGCATCAATTGCAGATTTTTATACGCTTTTGAGAAATTCTAAGGTGCAAGAAGTACAAATAGTTTTTGCACTATTTGGTGAGAGAAGTATAATAATTGTGACAACCTAAAAGTGACATTATTATAACTGCGAAGATAACTATTGCAGATATTGCTGAAAATATTTTCATTAAAAGTTTCAAAAAAAATCTCCGCTCGCCGCGAATTGCATCTCAAAATTCTAACATATGTTACGAAATTAATTTAAATTTAACAACAAAGGTTTCCGTATATTTTTATTTTTTTTTATTTTCACAAATCAACAATGTCACTAAATTTATTTATCGAAATATTGATTTATTATGGAAATAAAAATGAAATGAAGTAACAGCAGAATTTTCTGAATTAATCGATCGTGATTACGATACAATGACTTCACCTGCCGTTCGTGCGAGATACTCGATTCAGACGAGCGTGATATTTATCTCGTGGCAACTTTTGGCCAAAGCCTTTTGTACAAGGCACAATAGCAAATCATGGAACATCGTTCGCGAACGAAGGATTCACCGAACTTTCGTATCCCGCTGTGTGGTAATTTCTACGTGGAAGCAGATTAGAGGCATTGTTTCGAGTTTTCTCGGTCATAGTTCGGTTTGAAACACGGCTTGAAACACCACGGCAGGTGGTCGGTTTTCCATTTGAACCGGAAAACGACTTTACAGTGTGTCACGTGTGCGACACCGTTTCCCGTTGGTTGACTTTCATTCGATTCGGTTCGCGTCTCGTCGGATCTCGAATGTCGACGAATTTCCCGTCATTTGCTTCTTGTTCACGTTGATTAGTGGAATCGACAATTCTTGAGGGCTCAACCAGTGTGAATTGAATGTCAAGGACAGGGAACGTATCGACGAATCGAACGAGAAAGAGAGAGAGAGAGAGAGAGAGAGAAAGAGCGATATATTTTTAGCGAATATTTTTACTGACCTATATGGAACGATCTATTTTCATCTTGGAAATGTTCGCGATGTTGATGAGCGAGGAAGATGGATTCAACTGGATTTGTCATTACATTTGGATTCTACGTGAAGATTTCGAGAAGTTATTGTCGGCTTGTTTCGATGATAAATACATTTTACTTTTAGAATCGTTCAATAAAACGAAGCAACACGCGTTTACGTGTCTGCCAGGAATAGAAACTTGAAATAACGAAAGAGGGAAGGCTAAGATATTAAATTGTAACGCTTTAATTTTGATTCGAAGCATAAAACGAATAAAGAATCCCTCGTCTGTCTAAGTGGATCAAAAATTTAATCTAATTAAATGTTTGATCCACTGATACTGAAAGTGAAAGCGGACTAATTCCAATAACTCAACGAACTGAGTAATTTGCCGTCTAGAGCACACTCTCGCTTGAAGTTTTAGAACATCATTCTCATTCTTGATAAAAACTCCACATTTCATGTAGATTATGAACATTAAATTACTCCAAATGTCTCTTCTAATAAAATCATTAATGTACATTAATGTATATTGGCTACTTTTACTATTGCATAAAATATTGAAATATTAAAATCTTTCTACCATTATTCAATCATTTTTTTTTTAAATAAATACACCAATTATTGTGTAATACAATATAATATTATCATATGATGTAACACTCTCGAAACTTCTAAATATGCAAATACTAGCATGAAATATCATCGAATGTAATTGACCGTTCTCATTGGGAAATTATTAGATTAATAAATAAAAGTCGTGTGCCGTTATACTGTATTTGAAAGAGGAATAACAAAAACAATACATACGTACTCTAAACTGGAATGGACGTATGTGACGTGAGAATGATCTAGCAGCTTTAAAGGTATCCCAGTGCCAAATAGGCTTGGAAATGCTTATGCAGTTGTTTCACCGATCGAATGTTCCAGTGTCTTGGGCAAGTAGCTCGACAAAAGCTTATATTCAAGATATTACGGAAATTTTGAGGGGGCCACGTGTATTAAACGACTTGGATTTTGTTTGTTTAACTAAACGAATTTTACTGATTGTTTCTAGCAAAAATAGTTCTTACATACATATGTAAAATAGTATTTGAGAATATACATATATATTGTTTAATAAGTTTAATAAAAAGTTTTAGTGAATATGTGCTTACATCGTTGTATATTTTGTTTATAAATTGTGATAATATACGTAATATAATTTGGTATAAATATCAAAATATTGATCGGATTCTATTAATATCACAGAATAATATTACGACGTTAATGTTCCAAAGTTGAATGTTATTGATTTAAATACTAATGGAATTTAACGATTAATAAATATTTTAACGTTCGAACGAAGAAATTGTGAAACCCTCGAGATTGTAACATTTTTTGATATGTGATAATTTTTATATTACGATATTTCTTCCATTCAATTATTTCCAATTCATTTGAAGACGGCTAACTCGAATATGACGATTTGTACGATGCTCATTATGTGACATTTGCAGCAAATTCAATCGTGAATTATCATAAACTTGGCTAACTTTCAAGATCCGACGCAAATGAATATTTTCATAAATTCTGGCGATTAAAATTTAATATCCGAAATCCTCCATTTATGTCAGCACGTACAGAATTAACATAAAATTGTGTACAAGCTCATCGTAGATTGGATTAGATTCGCTGCAACCTAATTATAATTGGTGGAACACCTGCAACCTAATTATAATCAAAGATTCAATTCGTTGTAAATGAATGTATTATAGATTTTGCGCAATTGCGCACGTGAACCATGTTTAAGTTCAGCCATTATCTCAGCCAAGTTTATGATAATTCACGATTGAATTTGCTGCAAATGTCACATAATGAGCACCGTACAAATCGTCATATTCGAGTGTGGTATATTTCACATAAATTAATTTCAAACTCCTGCTAAACATGTCTACTATACATAAATTTGATACGAGTATCTATAATTACTGTTGCAGTATACGTTTTTCATAGTAATTACTGAATGAGATGTATGTTTCTCACAATGAAGGGAAAAATAAAATATTCATGTAAATTGAATATCGAGACTCACGCTTATACTTTCTGCGAAATATATATTCATTTTAATGTATGTAATTTTTATATATATTTGCATAAAAATTACACGTTTTCAAATTTGGCCGACATATACTTATAGATATCATTACACGTATAAAGATCCAATAAATGTTCGAATACTTTCGAGTGCAGTTGTACGAAATGTTTCCGTCCAGTAGTCACTGTGATTATCCCCGCAGAATAAAAATTTCAACTTTTAAATTTCAAAATTTCAATTCTAATTCATGTTTTTAAATTAAAAACAATTTTCAATCTCATTTTTTGAAATTCCCTTTCGATCTCCCTATTATTTACATCGTCTTGTACCCGTAACAAATGAATCGCTTGCGCCGGCGATTAATTCAAGAACAAGGCAACTAATTTCGAAAGAGAATTCTCTCACGTGTTTCTCGAACTCAAACAATGTTTCGAGAGAGAGAAAGTATGCTTTCACCCGCTACGCGATGTAAAAGCTTCACGCTCGCTAAAACGAGGCCAGGTGGGCCGCCTTTGTGGTACGATCTTTATCTACGAAGTTTATGTCGACTTCGATCACCGACGAGTATCTTTTATTGTCAGATCTTCTCTCGTCAATTGATCCAGCAATCGCGCGAACTTTCGTGCACGTGAAAACGATGTGAACGAGGTTTTAAAAAGGTAGATGCGCGATCGCGAACGCGCCTCAGGTGGCGCGCGTCGCGCATGCACGTACGATTTTCGCGCGGGTTGCCCGTGTTCCGCGCGCCGTGTCGGCCCTTCAGTAGGCCACTGTCATTCCGTCGAGCTGCATCTTGCCCGCGGAGTACAACAATTTATCCCGCCCACGCGAGAACACAAAGCCGCGCGAATCCAAAATCCGCCGCGAGCCGATCGCGTGAATCAAATTTTCCCGCGCGATCGCCAGAGGCGTTGTCGATTAAAACGAACAACGCTCTTCGACTATTGCCGAAGCGCCATAAACTGCTTCTACCATCCGACCATTTTCATTGCTACATTGCGTTGCTTCTTTCTCCACGATCGTCGGATCGATTGTACGCGTACATGCGGATCCGACAACGGTACCCTTCAATCACTTCCGCCCGAGTTGCGCGCTCGAGATGTTGCAGTTCGCCACGACCATCACCCTCGCTGTCTCGCGATCGTGAAATTTTCACGTTGAGAATCCGGCCAGCGTGCACGCGCGCCTCACACTCTTACTTTTCCTTTTCTTTCCTTTCCTTTTCTTTTCTTTTCTTTTCTTTTCTTTTCTTTTCTTTCCTTTCCTTTTCTTTTCTTTTCTTTCTTTCTTTTTTTTTTCGCCCCGCGAAACGTTGGTGCGTACTCACTAAGGAAATTAAAAATTACTGAAATGTGAAGGGGGTACACGTTTCCGATCGTTTCGTTCGTGGAGATTGGTTTTTGTTATCGTATATATATACGATTTAAAATTCCCGTGTGGCTTTTTGAACGATGGTTTTGAAAATAATAATTCGAAAGTGTCAAATAGATTCTTTTTTTTTTTAGGTTTTAAAATAATATTGTTTTCAACTTCGTGGGAACGTGATGATGACTATTCATGTAATCTTTGTAGTAAGGATACGTAAATGGCCTCAGGGTATACTAACTCCGTAAAAAGTAAAAAAACAGTGAGGATATCGTAAATATTTTTTTTAACGTTTGTCTCGAGTGGTAAATAATTTCTTAATCTTCCCACAAGTAAGAAGGACACATAAGGTATCATAATTTTCAGATAGACAGCGCTATGATAGTAAAACTATGTATTTATCGATAACAAAAAAAAAAAAAAACCATTTTTGTAAAAGACGTTTTCTAAAATTCCCTGCAAATTAAGCGAGTGTCATTCGCGACGAACGAAGTGAAATATTCATTTCTCCTTCGCCACTTGAAAAGTACAAAATATTATTTTCTAAAATTTCTCCTGCAGTTAAAGGATTGTTTGTCCCATTCTGCGACGAATAACTTCTCGGAAGCAGAATATCCACAAGCAAAAACGGCGAAAATATTATTTCTCAAAAATTTCTCGTCACGTTACTTCGTAAAAGCGAGATACTTGTTTCTTCTTAACCCGAATCACCGAGTATGAAATCGATCGATCTTCTAAGAGAGGCTCGTAGTGCTGTCTCCGAATTCCTCGGTCCCTTTTATTTATTTAAAAAGATTCTCTCGTTCCCCTTTGTTCCAGCAAGAAAAACAAACGGTCTCGCGGGGACAATGAATCCCTGTAGTAACGTTTACTTCATTTAAGCATCCGTGTAATTAAAGATTCAGAAATTACACCGTTGCGACCTATTTCCTAAATCCCCCCCTCGGACGGTGGTCGACCGCGAGTTCCTCAGTGACAAAACGCAAGAACTTCGCAGCTACCTTGTACCTTAAAAGTGACAGTTTCGCACTAGCGAGTGTGCACGTGCCTCTCAAAAGGGTGGAGTGAAATTTAAAACGACGTCCCCTTAATTAGACAGTGATTCTTTCTCTTTTGTCCCTTTCAATCTGGAAGCTTTTAATCTGTTTGTATTTGCCTTGGAACCGGATCGTGTTCGCTCTTTGTACACTGTCGCGTAGGAGGCTTGCCTAAAAGGGGACAGACGGGCACAAAGAATACCGAAAAAATCCAGAGAAACGTTTTTTTTTTTTTTTTTTTTTTTTGTCCATTAACGTGACGCACGCGTTATCCCGGTTCTCTCGAGTTACCGCGTCAAGTCTTGCTGAAAAGACTCGCGGTCTTCAAACGTAGCTTGCTTTCGTTGCTTGAGGGTAGTTGTCCCCCTCCCCTTTCCCCAGTGAGTGAAAATTCTCTCCTGGTTTTCGCCTGGTTTCTTATTGTTCGATAAAGGAATAAAGTTTCAACTGTGCTTCTTCTCGTTTCCTTTGGTTTCTCGTTCGTTCGTGGTTTCATTATGCACCGTGTATAGCGCAAAAGTTTCCAATGGTGATTAATTTTTATTACGTATCTGAATTTTGATTGTCGCTACTTCTCTGTGTAAAGATTCTCTCGATTTTCTAGAAAATGAAAAGATCTGAGACGATTTAATCTCCGTACCGTGATTATCCTTCAGGGATTTGGAGGAAAGTTTATATTTGAAATTATTAAACCTCTTTTTCATTAATACTGCTTTCATAGTAGTTGTCGTTCTACTCTGCGAGAATCACGGAGATTCTGTTCCAGAAGTACGTTTCTACCTCGTAGAAATTAGTTGTACGATCCTTTGAATCAATGTTTAGGTTTGGCAATTTCCAAGTTGTCTAATAGCATTTCTACCATTCAGTGGTAGTGTGGAAATTTCGAAGATTCCACTTTGTAGAAATCATAATCTCTTCTGAACTGAAGTTTACACTTCAGAGATTATCTGATTATTTTCAATCTTCTTTGAGAGTATTTTATTTGACAGAGATCGATCGTACGACCTCGAATTAAAAATTACGTTAGTTTGTTAAATTTTACAATTGTCCAACAACATTTCCATAAAATTACAAAAATTTCGAGAATTCTGCAAAAGAATATTCTATTTCACGGGGATAATAGATAATAAATCGTGTTCCCAATCACCAAAATGGTGAAAATTCTTCGAGACTCCTCCGTTTTGTCAAACATAATCATGCTTCCCGAGTTAATATTCAACGCATTCATTTCTCTTATTTACAGACATTAGTCGCGAAACTTTTTTTTCAATTAAAATTCAATTCGTCCTGACTTTCCATCGCTACGATACAAAATTTTCGACGGTCTTATTTTATCACACCGAACATTGTTAACGCACTTACGTTTTCATCATTACGTCAACGTACAATTTCTAAATCAGAAACTCGTTTCGAAATTCAATATGAAAGTCTTCCAGTGTCGAGGAATCGAACAATTGGAACTAATTTACGTATCAAACAAAGATTAAAGATCCGGTGTATTTCGTTAACGTCAGCGAGGATCTCGCGACAAAGAAGCGAAACTGCGTCAAGTGGCGGACGGGTGGAAGCATGATTCAAGGGTGTCCATTGTAAACGATGTCAACAACTGCACGAGAAAAAACTCGCGTTTCGACGCGCCTCTTCGGCTTTCCTATCGTGCAGCGGGGATCTCCTAGATCAGAACAGAAACTTCCTCGATCGTATACGATTCTATTGCCTCGATTCAATATCAATTGAACCCTCGCGGGCTTTTGCCTGGCGAAAGTGATTCCTCGATGCACGAGGCTTAGCGGAAAGAGGCGCGTGGTTCACTAATCTCCGATTCTCCGTAAAGCAGATGCCTCATCACGGCCGTAAAGCGGATGGTCTTGCAGTGAACGTCGCACAGTGTTCAAAATTATCCGTATTCGTTTCTTTTCTTCTTTTTCAAATAAACCATGCAAATATCCTTTTGCAGATACGCACAAATCTACGCCACAAGCGTCTAGCTACACGCCGCACTTCGCGAGGGAAGTTCCAACGAAATGGATTGGCGATGTTCGTCGTTGAACGATTAACAAATAGATAAATTTTTATCGATCAGACACTGCTCTCCCTCGGAGCTGGCCCCCTCGATGGATGCTGGTCGCGGCTCGAGCAGCGGATTTCGATAAAACTTGAGAGAGAGAGAGAGAGAGAGAGAGAGAGAGAGAG